>CAJPDP010344953.1:0-11481 GCA_905336975.1 Bombina variegata variegata
GCCAAATGGCCGCGAATCTGCAGGGGGAGGCGTTGCACCAGCAGTTCACAAGAGCTGCTGGTGCAATGCTGAATGCGGAGAGCGTATTGCTCTCCGCATTCAGCGAGGTCTGTCGGACATGATCCACAATGTCGGATCATGTCCGACAAGCCTTTCATAAATAGGCCCCTTTGTATTCATGATTGTATTCATGATTGTGTTATATAGTATGATGTATATGGATTAAACGCTGTCAAATCTAATGCAATGTGAATGTAATAGGTTTACATTGTATGTACTTAAAATCTTTTTTCTTTTCAATAAAATGTATTTCAATCTAAAAATTATGGTATATATATATATATATATATATATCTTTGTTAAAGCCCTTTGCAGCCTTTTTTTCCCTAATACCTGAGACTTCATATCTTTGAACCCTTATAACTTTTTTGTGTAATATTTTTTTCCAATAATTTTTAATAATATAAAGTGTTATGAGTGTAACTGTTGTATTTAATGCATTTTTGATGTGTTTTGTGACACTTCTTTTTTGTTTTGCTGAACAGTTAATTAGAGCTCTGAGGTTGCGATATCCCAAAGCGCAATAATATTCAATTGCGTTCACGCGATCACGTTTACTTTCAACTTGTAACATCAGTACTACATCTGATGCGCGAAAACAGCCGCGATAAACCCGCTATCGCTCACGTGTAACTTTTAGTGTGCCACTCGTAAACTGGTCCTTAATGTCCCCAGATTTTTCTTTCATGATTCAGATAGAGCAGGGGTTTTCAAACTTGGCCTCCCTAGCAGATCAGATTTTCAGGACATCCTTTGGTGTGAGCAGATTAATAACCATGTTTATTAATCATTTGATTATTTCACCTGTGCTCCAGTTCAGATATCCTGACAATCTGTCCTGTTAGGGTGACCTAAGGACAGGTTTAAAAACCCCTGATATAGAGCATACAATGTTAACTTTCCAATCTATTTCTATTATCAAATTTGTATCCTTTGTTAAAAGAGGAACAATGCACTACTAGGAGCTAGCTGAACACATTTGACAAGCTTATGACAAGAGGCATATGCGTGTAACTACCAATCTCCTGCTAGCTCCCAATATTGCATTGCTGCTCCTGATCCTACCTAGGTATGCTTTTTAACAAAGGGTGCAAAAAGAGCAATGACATTTATAACAGAAGTGAATTAAAATTAATTTCTCTACCTCTACCATTTAAGTTTGACTTTCATGTACTTTTAAATGTAAACATAATAGTGCTGTTGCTATAGTTCTTTCATATATTAGGTTTTCACTGAGAGGTTCATTTAGGTTCAGCAATTCTTTAATTGATAATAAAAATGGATAGGAAAGGATAAAGATTACTTAGTCACATCAAAATGAGCAGGCTATTTCTCCCTTATGTAAAATGATGAGAAAAAATGACTGATCTTTAACTCTTCATTATGCTCTGCTGACAAATGTGTCACTATGTCCATTTGTTTAAAGGTCATCTACATAAAAGTAGTCATTTATTGCGATAGGAGAAGTAAAATTCTTGAAGGAATTTCATACTTCTATATAAATAGCTGACCTGTAAGAAGCTTTTGTGGCCAATAAACTATTCCCACAGCTGCATACTGATGCAATAACACTGGGATTTGCATACACATTGTTGCCACTTGGATATGTAATTAGTGCAGTGCATATACTCTGAATACAATTTTTACAATCAAATCAGGTTTATTAATATTTTAAATAAAAATTGCTCCAAGCACAGAGCAAATTCCCATTACAAAAGTATGAAATAATTAAGCAATAATTCCCTTAGAATTAGATATTCACCTAGTAGTCTTTTTCTGAGGGTATAATTTCTATTATTAGTAATGCATTTTTAAATTTGTTTTTTATGATCATTTTCTGTATGATGTTTTTTTCTCCCATGACAATAGTAGGCAATTAATGTAAGTAGTTTAACCAATCAGAATTATATTATCCAGGTTTCATTAAAGTTTTTGCCTATTAAAAAAATTAAATACTTTTAATGAAATGATATTTTAGGTAATTTCAATTTAAAATTACACTTCTTTAAAACAGTTTATTCCAGTTCATGCCGTGGCTATGTGCTTTTTGTTCCTTTTTAAATACTATTTTCAATTGGTGCAGTATTTAATACGTGTAATTCTTAATGTTTGGCTACAGAGGATGTTCTGCATATCAAGTAATTATATGGGGAAAACATATTTGAATGACCAGTCAATAACATGTAAATGTATTTTCCACCTTTCTTGCAGTATTAAATAATAATTTAGTTTCACTGCTACAATCTACTAGTGAAAGAAAATGTAATCATTCTTTTTTTATTATGGTGACTATATGAAGTCTCTAAATTTTCTCTTTATCTAGCTTTTTGTCTAAATCTTTAAAACCCCTCAATTTACTCATTTTAGACTCCAAAAACATCAAAGTTATGGGTGAAACCTTAATGTAGGATTCTCATAAAAGCCCCCTCCAAATGTTCTAAATGGCTATAGTAGTATGGGGTGCCAGTGACACAGGCATACCATACAATACAATACAATATATAGGGCTAAATTGCATTTGCCCGTTTGTGGCCGTGCAATAAATAACCAGCCATTAGCACTTATAAAATTAACCAGAGATCAGATCTCTGGTTAATTTTATAAATGTCCAAATTACAGTGTAATATACTTTATTAAAAAATAAAGTTAGTAGCATCTTTATTTTTTAATAAAATAACTGCAATAAGCAGTTTGTAGGGTTTAAAGTTGGTGGGTGTGGGCTGTTGGAAAAAAGACGGCACTGAAAAGTGCCTTTACATTTCGGTCTATGGGAACTATGTGTTTCCTGTAAATATTAGACATGTGCGCTGCTGAAAAATTTGTTTAGTTTTGTTTTCAACTAGTTCAAAAAAATTGTTTCGACACATTAGTTACGTTACGCGAAATCGGTTTCGAATCTGTTTGTTTTTTTGGATCCGTTTGTTTTTTCGGATCCATTTCTATTTCATATGCATGATTCTATTCTGAACTAAGTTATAGAATAATGCATATAAATAAAGAATGGATCTGAAAAAACGAAAGGATTCGACAAAACGATTTAATTAAACGTAACTAATATGCCGGCGAATGCCAAAACAAAATTATGTAAAACCGCCGCCACCCATGCCACCACTAAATAAAGCTATTAACCCCTAAAGTGCCGTCCCCCCACATCGCCAACACTACCTAAACCTATTAACCCCTAAACCTCAGCCCCCCACATTGCTGACACTAACTAAATCACTAAATAAAGTTATTAGCCCCTAAAGCGCCATTCCCCGACATTGCTGACACTAACTAAACCTATTAACCCCTAAACCGCACCCCCCATATCGCCAACACTACCTAAACCTATTAACTTCTAAACCGCCGTTCCCAAACATCGCCGACACTAACTAAACCTATTACCCCCTAAACCGCCATTCCCAAACATCGCCGACACTAACCAAACCTATTAACCCCTAAACTGCCGGCCCCTACATCGCAACAACCTAAATTAAACTATAATACCCCCTAACTTTAACATAATTAAATTAGACCTAAATTAAAGTTACAATTATTAAAGTGAAGGTCAACTTCAGGCAACTGCCCCACAGCATTGGATAGACTTTGCAAAATTAAGGTGGGTTTAATTAATCAAGTTTGTGACATTTCAGTATTTTTTTAAGTTTTTACCTTTTGAGCGCTCCGACGATAAGCGCAGCATTCACGCCCGGCATTTGTCAAATTGATTGACAGATGAAGATTCTTAAAAGAAGAATTATCGTCGGAGCGCTCAAAAGGTAATTTAAAAAAAATAAAATAATGAAATATAACAAATTTGATTAATTAAACCCACCCTTATTTTACAAAGTCTATCCAATGCCTTGGGGCAGTTGCGTGAAGTTGACCTTCACTTTAACTAACTACCTATTTAAAAATAAATACAAACTTACCTGTAAAATAAAAATAAAACCTAAGATAGCTACAATATAACTATTTACCTAAAACCTAACATTACTAAAAATAAAAAAACTAAGATTACTAAAAAATTATAACTACAATTACAAAAAATAATAAACACTAAAATTGCAAAAAATAAAAAAACTACCATTACAAAAAAATAACAAACAAAATGATCCAAAACAATAAAAATTATTTCTATTATAATACCCCATTTTAAAGAGAAAAAACCACCCCAAAATAAAAAAAACGAATCTATAATAAACTACCAAGGGCCCTTAAAAGGGACTTTTGTAGGGCATTGCCCTAAAGTTTACAGCTCTTTTGCAAAAAATTAAAAACAAACACCCACCAACATTACAAACCCCCACCCCCAAACCTACAAAATAAAAATAAACCTAATCTACCCATTGCCCCAAAAAGGGCATTTGTATGAGCATTGCCCTTAAAAGGGCATTCAGCTCTTTTTTGGCAGATTAAAAATAAAAAAATGCCTATTAAAAAAAAAAACACCCCAAAAATAAAAAACTAATATTACTAAAAAATAACAAACAAAATTAACCAAAATAATAAAAATTATTCCTATTCTAATACACTGTTTTTTTTTTAAAAAAAACACTGCAAAATAAAAAATAAAATAAACTATAATAAACTACCAATAGCCCTTAAAAGGGCCTTTTGTCGGGCATTGCCCTAAAGTTATACAGCTCTTTTTCTAAAACATTACAACAAACACCTCCTAACATTCCAAACCCACACCCCCCCCAAACCCACAAAATAAAAAAAACTAACTAAAAAAAATGAATCCACCAATTGCCCTGAAAAGGGCATTCAGCTCATTTTATGCCCAGCCCTAACCTAAAAAAAAACGCACCCCAAAAAAACACAAAAAAAACTAACACTAACCCCAAAATCGATACAGTTGCTGAAGTTCGACAAAAGATCTTCATCCCAGCAGTGAGACATCTTCATCCAGGTGGCTCCTTCTTCAACCATTGCGGGACCGGTATCTTCTTCATCCCTTGCGGAGGCGGAATGGTCGATGCCTGGAGGCGGAGGTTCAGGCGGAAGTCCAGGCGGAGGTCCAGGTGGAGGTCCATTGGTCCGACGTGGAGGTCCTCTTCATGCGATCATCCACCGCACACTGAGGATTCAGTGCAAGGTACCCCTTTTATATTGGGAGTACCGTTGCATTGCTATTTTGAATTTAAATTAGCCAATAGGAATTAGAGCTGCTTAAATCTTATTGGCTGATTTGAATCAGTGCACAGGCACTGTTAACCACTCTGGCCGATCTTGTCCAGGGTTATTTTAATCTGCCAGCTAAGAGATGGTGTATAGGTTAGGAAGCAGTGGTCTGATGACGGCTGATTTTTAAAGGATCAGTAAATACAGTAGATTTCGATAATCAACAAATGCCTTATAAAAAAGCAAAGCAATAGCACTAGCACAAAACCATTTTCATCTCACTTGTAATCCTGTGTCATGTGACAGCCATCAGCCAGTCACAAATGCATTTACATATATTCTGTGAAGTCTTGCACATGCTCAGTAGGATATGGGGACAAGTTCCCCTGCATATTCATCCTTGCTATAAATTCACAATCTGTAAACTATTATTGGATTACTATTAACCAATCAGAATTGCAGATGAGCAGGATCTCTGTCCACTCCTCTGATAATCATATTGTGTGAAGGGAGTAAATAAGAACAGTGTTAAATACGAGAATAATCAGGAGTCTTTAGTCTGTGTCAGAATTTTCCCAAGGTTTTATTTCATATAAATGAAATATTAATCAATATGATATATATACACATAGCCCACAATGTCACTCACCTTTTACATGACAGAAATATGTCATTTACACCAGCCCTAATATCAGGTACTTTTGTGCCCTGACTCCCATTCTCTCTATTTCTCCTTTAAATCCGGGACCATCTACATTTGCATGAAAGGAGTATTGAGCCTCGTGACTGGTGAATTTGTAGAACAGACTATGCGCTCTAGTTAGTGACCCATGCACGGCCTAGTTCATGAGCAGAGATTGCATTGTTTTATCATTTTTTTTATTGCACATACCTTCGTCTTCTTTTTTTGTATTGTTTTGCCAACCTCTTAATTTGTTATGGTATCCACCATAAATATTATTATGCAACGCATATTCTACCTTGTTGTTAATTAAAACTTTTCTATAAATAAAATATATATTAAATACATCTGCATGTTATTTGTATATGGACATGATAGCTATAACTGAGCAAGTTATGAGGTTGACTTTTTTGCAATAATATAGCTGCAAAAATGTTCCCAATATGTAAAAACCAGTGCAAAAATATCTGCCACCAACAAATAAAGAGCCTCATTTATCAATGCCCAGATGGACAAGGATCACTACCGCGAACCTGCCCGTCCAGGATTGCAGCCAGCGGGCAGCAGTAAGCTGTCTGTATTCATTATTGCACAAACGGTTGCTTGTGCAATGCCGCCCCCCACTAGGTCAATGGCGCAGGCACTGTCAATCACTCCGGGCGAGCTTGTCCAGGGTTATTTTAATCTGCCAGCTAAGAGCCAGCGTATAAGTTAGGAAGCAGTGGTCTGATGTCGGCTGCTTTTTAAAGGATCAGTAAATACAGTAGATTTGCATAATCAACAAATGCATTATAAAAAAGCAAAGCAATAGCGCAAAACCGTTTCCGTCTCACTTGTAATCCTGTGTCATGTGACAGCCATCAGCCAGCCACAAATGCATATACATATATTCTGTGAAGTCTTGCACATGCTCAGTAGGATCTGGTGACAAGTTCCCTTGCATATTCATCCATGCCATAAATTCACAATCGGTAAACTATTATCCAAGTGTATAAATCCACAGCACCATTGGTGCTGTGGATTTATAGACTTGGATATTGGAGAGGTTTGCAGTCACCTCTGTCCCACTGGCATCAAAAATCTACAGGAAAAAGGTGCTGTTTGTAAACTATTATGGGATCACTATGAACCAATCAGAATTGCAGATGAGCAGGATCTCTGTCACCAACAAGTCTGTCCACTCCTCTGATTGGTTAATCAAATTGTGTGAAGAAAATTAATAAGAACAGTGTTAAATATGAGAATAATATTTTAGTTGTATTTAATTATGGCTCATTAATTTCATATGCCAGGGCTGAGTGAAGAATGAATGTTTTAATGGCCAATGCCATCCCTAGATAACATAAGTTTTTTATAGTTCATAAAAGGTAATTTTTCAGATGTCCATGGGGATTTAATTTGATTTAATTCTTCATTCCTAGTAATTGTGATAAAGCCTGTTTGTGCTTAGGTCCCCTCATTGGGGGTAAGATCTAGTTAAAGCTGAGGTTTAAGTGAGGTGACACAAATACATGAGACCTCTTGGTAGGAAAGAGACTAGGCTGCCAATTTGGTTTCTTTTTTTTCTTTTTCCAGCTAGAATAAACCAAGTAGAAACAGACAACACTTAGTCACCACCTCATTTTGTTACCTTATACAATGACCCGAGCTATATGTAATTACTAGACTTGTGCATTTGTTTAGTCACAAATGGTCTGAATGAATGCACTAACTAATGTAAAGAAAATTAAGAAACACTGATGAAATTTGTCAGTATTCATTTGTTTCCTTTAAATGAGCTTTTAAGGGTTAAATACTTACCTCTAGCACACTGGAGTAATCCAGAGCCTTCTTCACAGAACCCCCGGGCTGCGCTAATAGAAGGCTAAGCACAACGGCGCCTATATGCTAGAGATAAGGATAAGGCGACAGGTGAGCTTTTCACCAGTAGCAAAGAAACATTTACATTAGTTTAAAGAAAACAAATTATTCAGAATATTCGCTCTGAAAGATTCATCCAAAACAAATTTTTCTCTGCTGCACAAGTCTAGTAATTACACCACATACCAGATTCATGATCCCCTTTATTACATTTTTACCTATTATATTTTAGAGAGGAGATGTATATTAGTGTTCTGAACAGCTGGTCCAGACCTCTAGTTGTGCAACAAGACAGCATTTATCCTACTACAGCGCCACACACTGGGCATTTTGCTGAATAGTTCCTGTGGGTGGAACCTGATGCAGTGGCTGTGAACAAAAACATTTGCTTTTAGTTCATGGGCACATCCCCAACCAGTGGCTCCTCACCAGAACTCCACTAAACAGTAATCTGAGCCCTTTTGGTTACTGTAAATATACACAGATCAGGGACTTTATTCCCTTGATTTCAGAGCACTAATTTAACCCCTTTGAATCACCAATACGTATAGCAATGTCTATGTCTTACACCCCTTTGTAAGAGAAACATATTGAAAGCGAATGTAAACTCTTTGTGTGCCAATAATATATGTAGCAATGATTTAACCAATGTATTCCACTAACACTTATGGAAGTTCTATAATCCTCTTTTTGTCAATAATAGAGTAAAACATAGAGCTGTGCTTTTCATTTTATTCCAGTGACACATAAAGCACTGGTTTAACCTATTTGTGTCAGTAGCAAATATATCAGCTGTTTAACCACCTCTGAAACAGAGGAAGATTTAGCACGTTTGCCAGTAGCACATACAACATAGGTTTATGTTAATGCCCCTAATGTTTGCCCTAATCCCATTACCTAAGCCTAATGCTATTCCCTTTTAACAAACAAAACCCAAATCCCCCTTATCTATAACTGAATTAATATTTTTGCAGGGAGATCCCCACTTGTTACAACAGATTTTAGGATGGATACCAGTTTAAAAGGGATAGGTAAGTCAAAATTAAACTTGCATGATGCAGACTTAATGGGGACGATTTATCAAGGTACCCTGATGCCCCTGTTTACGCGCGAGCCTTCATGCTCGCCGGAAACAGCTTGACCGCTGCTCCTTAACTGGTCCGCTGCTTCTGAGGCTGCGGTCTGCAATCTGCCCGATCATGTACGACCGGGTTGATTGACACCCCCTGCTAGCGGACGATTTGTCTGAATCTGCAGGGAGCGGCATTTCACAAGTAGTTTACTAGAACTGCTTGTGCAATATTAATTAACGACAGCTTATGCTGTCGGCATTCAGCAATGTCTGGCAGACATGATACACTACAGCGTATCATGTCCGCCAGACTTTAATAAATCGGCCCCAATATGTCATTTTAAGACACTTTTAAATTGACTTCTATTTTCAAATGTGCTAAGTTTTCTTGGTATCCCTTGTTAAAAAATAATATGCCCATATCCCACAGTAAAGGGAGCGCTGATTGGTGCCTGCACACATTTGTCTCTTGTGATTGGCTATTCAGATGTGTTTATCTAGCTGCCATGGTGTTCCTTTAGCAAAGCATAACAAGAGAATGAAGCAAATTTGATAATAGAAGTAAATTGGAAAGTTGTTTGAAATTGCATGGTCTGTCCAAATCATGAAAGAAAATGTTGGGGTTTAAGGAGATTAATTATTTTTTTATTATTATTATAATTATTATTATTAATTAACTGCATTGTTTTTTTATGGTTCATTATCTAACTTTCCCAATAACTGTCCTATTTGTGATTTAGTATTTTCCAAATTAATAACCTTACTATAGATAAGTATATAACAGCCTAAATTATCAAGGTTTTTATAAGCTTAAAGGTACATGAAACCCTTAATGTTTCCTACTATATTTGCTGCACCTACCTGGTACCCTGTGGCAGCCTCACCAACTGTACCCGCTGGGGATCCTGTGCCTGCTGCGTCTCCTGTGCTTACTGTACCTGTAGCAGCTCACCTGTATTCTGCTGTATTTGCTGCACCTACTTGGTACCCTGTGACAGCCTCACCAACTGTACCCACTGGGTATCCTGTGCCTGTTGTGTCTCCTGTGCTTGCTGTACCAGAATCAGCTAACAAGTATCCTGCTGTATTCACTTCATCTATCTGGTACCCTGTGGCAGCCTCACCAACTGTACCCGCAGGGTATCCTGTGCCAACTGCGTCTCCTGTGCTTGCTGTACCAGTGGCAGCTCAAGAGTATACTGCTGTATTTGCTGCACCTACCTGCTACACTGTAGCTGCCTCACCAACTGTACCCGCTGGGCATCCTGTGCCTGCTGTGTATCCTGTGCTTGCTGTCCCAGTAGCAGCTCACCAGTATCCTGCTGTATTCACTTAATCTACCTGGTACCCTGTGGCAGCCTCACTAATTGTACCCACTGGGTATCCTGTGCCTTCTGCGTCTTCTGTGCTTACTGTACAAGTAGCAGCTCACCTGTATCCTGCTGTATTCACTTAATCTACCTGGTACCCTGTGGCAGCCTCACCAACTGTACCCGCTGGGGATCCTGTGCCAGCTGCATCTCCTGTGTTTATGGTACCAGTAGCAGCTCACCTGTATTCTGCTGTATTTGCTGCACCTACCTGGTACCCTATGGCAGCTTTACCAACTGTACCCGCTGGGTATCCTGTGCCTGCTGTGTCACCTGTGCTTATGGTACCATTATCCTTGTCTGTACCTCGTTGCTGATTGTGTACCCCAGTGCAATTAAAGTGATTTTCCAGTTGTGTGATTCTGCAATGGTGTACAAGTATCTTCTGCCACTGAGCTCCAATTTATAATAAATGCTGTCTACCATTCTTACACAAGTATCCATATGCACAAAGAAAATTTAAGAAAATAAAAAAAATTCTGACAAAAATCATCAGTATTTCATTTGTTTCCTTTTCATTTTTTTTAAGGAGTTAATAATTACCTCTGGAGAAAGTGATAGCCCAATCCTCTTTCTGCCAGAGCCCTGGGCGCGCTAACAGGAGATTTAGCGTGCTCGACTCCGGAGGACCTGTACTAAAGTTAGTGCAGGTTCTTGGAACAAAGAGCGTTAAGCCCCTGTTAGAGCATCCTCGTCAAGAAGAAGATCGGGTTAGCGCACTCTCCAGAGTGCGTTAGGTAAGTATTGTAGCTACTAAAATTCAGTATTCATTTAATTTTAAACAAAACAAATACCAAATCGGGCAGCCACCGAATATTCGGAGAAACAGATTTCCCTAAATAATCAGAGCAAAAATTTCATCCAAAATAAACATTTCTTATCTGCACATCTCTAGTTTAAAGCACTAGATGGCAGGAAATAGTGCTGCCATCTAGTGTTTTTGCAAATGTATTACATTGTTATAAATCTGCTGTCATCTAGTGTTCTTACAAATGTATAACATTGTTATTAAACTGCTGCCTTCTAGTGTTCTTGCAAATGTATAACATTGTAATAAAACTGCTGCCATCTAGTGTTCCTGCTAATGCATAACATTGTTATAAAACTGCTGCCATCTAGTGTTCTTGCAAATGTATAGCATTGTTATAAAACTGCTGCCTTCTAGTGTTCTTGCAAATGTATAAAATTGTTATAAAACTGCTGCCATCTAGTGCTCTTGCTAATGTATAACATTGTTATAAAACTGCTGCCATCTAGTGTCTTGCTAATGTATAACATTGTTATAAAACTGTTGCCATCTAGTGCTCTTGCTAATGTATAACATTATT
>CAJPDP010344991.1:0-12219 GCA_905336975.1 Bombina variegata variegata
AATTACATAGCTAAGCTGCCAGGAGAAGCCAACTCCCCCCATCAGTATTTAGACACAGGCATTGTATTTCAACTGAGTTTACAGCTTCTAGGCATGCTCCAGCAGATAATCCCTATGCATTTTTGCATTCTACCAAGACAACAATAGCTATAGATACAGCCATAAAAGGAATTGTGTGGGGGGAGCTCGAGCTTTACAACTTACAAACTAAAAAGAAAGGGTTAATGGTGAGGCACTGCAATATAAATTTGCAGGTAAAGTAATTAAAGTACATATTATCATATTTTGTCTCTATCCCAATTTGTTTTATGTCCCTTTAAGTAACTGGCAGACATTGGCCTAGATTCAATAAAACCTATTATTGAAATGTATATCTCATGGGAAAGAAAATTCCACCTTCTCACATCCACAAATTGTGAGCAATTTTTCTTTGCATAGAATGAATTCCACTGGGAAGGATACCAGCATCACAAAAATGGCTCAAAATCTTACAGAACATACACAGGAAAACAAAACAAGTCTATCTATAAACCAATAAATTCTAATGACTGCTTAATAGACAATTTGATAACTGTTGAAGAGAGATATAAGAAAACTGAAAACCAAATAAACTTGTCAGCTTTGAAATAGCAAGACATGACTGCAAGGGGAAGATACTTCTTAAGGGAAGTTGAGTCTTCATGAATTCTGCCTTATCGGCCCAAGTGTAAGTGAAAAATTCCTATAGAACCATTTGGCTGTGGGAGTTGTTCTTGTTAGCCAATGAGGATTAGCAGGAAGTAAACAAATTAAACTGTTATATAAGTTTCAGTTTACATTTAAACAGCTTTTACTTAAAGGGTCATGAAAGTAAAAATTAACCTTTCATGATTCAAATACTTCTGTTACCAAATTTACCTTTGTTAAAACTAGGTTTTTCCATAAGAGCATACCAAGGTAGGATCAGGAGTGTGCACTATATGTATACTATTATTTCAAACATTGTTGTAAACACAGCTGTTGTATTGAGTTCAGTACAGATACACACTCCTGAACCTATCTATATATGCTTTGAAGGAAAGAAAATATTTTTTTTTAACAGAGGTTACCAGAAAACTGCTGTACATTTGTTCATAAAAGTATATTATAACAATGTTGTTTTTTAATTGTAAAGTATACATTTGACTTATATGTCTCTTTAAAGAGATATAAATCAATCTGTATGTATACAAAATATCTATCAAAAATTAAACCGAAAAATGGCAAAATGTCAGCATACAAAATATATATTTTAAAAGCATTTATACTTCATTTTGATATCATAATCTGTATTGTTTACAGCACCCTTTTAAAAGCATCTTATCATCCCTTCTGAGGCCAATTATGAACTGATATAAATGATCTGCTACTGCATTTAAACAATCACTAAGTAGAATGTAGAAAGGTTAGGCTGGTGAGGCCTGGATATGCAGTTGTAATTCTCACTGAAACACGAAAACCCACAATTTTAGTATTCATATGTCAACATTTGATATTTCTAAAGCATTTCATGTCCATTTCACTTTTTTATGCAAAACTCTTGTGCTAGTATATTTCTATATGGTTCAAACAAACAAAAAACATTTAATTTTAATTAAAAAATGCATATTAGTGTTGTTTATTGTGTTTATTATAAACATAACAAATGACAATCGGTTCTTTAAAAATATAGACATTAAAAAAGGGCACATACTCTAAAGTATCTTTCATTTTGTAAATGTACATACAGTATATTAAAATTGGATTGCAGTCTGTGCCAGGGCACGGTAATACATTTTCGCTATCCTGAATTACGCTCAAACACGATTGCCAAAAACCATGAGAAAATTTGTAAGACAAAGATGGTGTTTCATTTCTGTGAATTTAAATGTACATTTTAGCAGATGCAAAAGTTGTGAACCTAGCTGGGAAAGTCACCAAAATGATTTGCATGGTTAATCATTTGGGAAGCTGGCAAGGAAACAATAACATCTGTCCAGGAAACTGTATCCCATGTTTCAAGCCCGTCAGATAAGATCTGAAATGGAAATAGGCACTAGAACATTTCTGATGACAGACAGGCAGAGATCTTTAAGCACTCCTCTTGATCAAGTATCATGATACACAGCTAATGAAAGATAAAATGTTTAAGAAGTTACTACTCCACCAACTGTTGTTATTCTAGATCCTGTGGGGTTTACCAGTTATTTGAAATTTCTGTATTCCTGTTTTCATTGAAGGGATGCTGTCAACATGATTTATGTGGGGCTTAAATAAAAGATTTGGGGGCTATCAAACAGGTGCCAATATAATTTTCATTACTTAAAAGAACCTTATTTTGATGTCTCATCATGTGATTTGCAGGAATGTACCAGTACTTAGAAACATTTTTTAAATAGCACCACATTGTAAACTTCTTATATGAAACATATATTATGAAGAAAGCCACAACATTCCATTCAATACAAGAAAGTGGAGTTCCTTATTTTTGCATCAGCAGTAATACAATCCTAAAAGTGCATCATGCCATTACATTTTTTAAATTTATTTTGAGAATATCAATACCACGGTTATCTTACTTGCTGTAACAGTCTTTATATAAACGCTTTATTTGAGATGATTTCGAATTTGATTACATTACATTTATACATGGATTTTGACACCTAAATCTTCAATTGATTGAGCTAAGTTGTCAATAAAAAGAAAACACATGAGCTTGATTTATCAAGCAGTGGACGCTGGTTTGGAACCCTTACAGGGCAGGTTTGCTGTTGTGAACCTGCATCTGACCACAACCTCTTAATCTTCTTAACCTTAAAACAACCCAAACTCATTCATTTAGGGTGAGTGAGAGACCTTGCTCTCACTTTGTACAAGGTGCAATGTTGCATGCTTGCTGGGATTATGGACGGACAGGTTCTTTAGTTGGGAACCTTGTTAATCTGTTATTTAAAAAAAATGGGGACGATAATATGCTATTTAAGGATATGAGAAAGAGATGCGTGAATGTTGCTAAAAATATTTTATTCCTAGCTCAATCCCCTTATTCCCCTCCCTCTGCATGCCCTGTATGGTCCATCCCATAACACTATAGGGCTGATTTATCATGCCCCGTATGCATCTGTTTCCACGCCAGCCTTCAGCCTCACCGGAAACAGGAGTTAAGAAGCAGTGTCTTAAGACCGCTGCTCCTTAACTCGTCCGCCACCTCTGAGGCGGCAGACAGCAATCCGCCCGATCGCATATGATCGGGTTGATTGACACCCCCTGCTAGTGGCAGATTGTCCACGAATGTGCAGGGGGCGGCATTGCACAAGCATTTCTAGTGAAATCCTTGTGCAATGATACGCTGTTGGCATTTGTCGATGTGCGGCGGACATGATCTGCTACAGCGGATCATGTCCGTCCGCACATTGATAATTAGGCCTCCTGATACTATAAACTATTCATACACGAAATACAGGATGTACATTGCATCTTCTCATACCCTCACCCTGACTCTGCAGGGCCCCCTCAAAGTGTGGGGGCTGGGGTGGATGCCCCTCTTGCCCTGCTCAAAGGACAGGCCTGCAAACTATTGTTAACAACCTTGTTATTAAAATTTTAATAAAATATCAATTTTTTATATTTGTAAATTTCTCACATATCATGATATATACATAAAATAATGGTATTGTTTTAATCTGTTGGGTCTGTTGAAAATAATATACATGTGTGTGGGACTCTCAGTGAAAAATTACCTTTAGTAGGGCTTGAATGTGAGCTGCATCTAAAACTCAAAACAGCTCAGCACATGTGTGGAAATGTTTCAGGAGTTAAGGGGTTAAATTTATTTTCTTACTTTTGGTAAATTAAAGGTTATGAGGGTGAGAATGCAATTTTAAAGGTTGGTTATGCTTTACAACATTCAAAGTGTTCTAGAGTATATTTCACCTAAGCTTATTATAGATTAAAATTAAATATTATTGGTCTAGGACCACTAGATCACATTTTCTGGCTTTTAAACAGTTAAAGAAACTAATACATTAAAGAATGGCAAATAGATTTGAGACATCAACTTTAAACAGTTTAATCCAGTTCTATATTACCATATTGGCCTCATTCCAGAGGTAAAAGAGTGGATTATGAGACAAGATAGTGGTTATGAGATAGTGGAAAAGTTATCTATATCAAAACACAAATATAAGTATAATATATATATCAGTTAGTAAAAAAAAAAAAAAATATATATATATATATATATATATATATATGCAAATTCTTGTGCATTAATTTGTATTCAAACTGTATGATCTGCTAATCTGCTCCCTCAACAGTTGTTTTCAGTTAAAAAAGCTATGTCTCAATGACTTTATAAAATGCATTTTTAATGTATTAAATTATTTTTCAGTTTTTATTATTTCTATACAAATCATAATGCATAATATTAATTAATTAAATTATTCATGTTTAATCCAGTTTTACTGTTTAATTGAGTTCTATTTAATAAAACATTGCATATGCATGGAAGTTAGCTACTGATTACAGATTACTTTATATAATAAAATATTAAGTTGTATTTGTATTTAATAATACAAATATATAACTGATTTATTTTTATTCTCAGATTGATGAACAAATTATTGATTGTTGTGTTATCATTTTTTTTTATTTCAGAAAGTATTTTGGAGAAAAAATTGGATTATATTTTGCGTGGCTAGGTTTATATACATGGCTACTAATTCCTGCGTCCCTAGTTGGCATAATAGTCTTCCTGTATGGCTGTATAACCATTGAAGCCGATATTCCTAGGTAAGAAGTTACTTATAAATTATAAAAAAAATATTAAGAAACTATTTGTTAGCTTTTAATGTAATGAGAAACTGTTTTATTATATTTTGGAGAATGTGGTATTAAGAACATTTTTTTACACTTCCAATACGTGTATATATGTTTCAGAACTGTTTCTATGGCATTAAAGCAGTTGTTTGTTTAATTACTTTAGTTTACAGTTTTGTAAGGGAAGCTATTGTCTCACATTCAGTTCAGTATGAAGCAAAAATGTAAATTTAGTTTATGTTTGTAAATAATAATAACAACAATAACTTAGGTAGTGCTTCTCTCCTGAATGGACTGAAAATGCTTTGCATATGGTACATTTATGTAAGGGTGAGAGATTTTAGTCTTGCCAGGCTTGTGTGAATAAGTAAGTCTTGAGTCTTATAGCCGCATGTATTAAACGCAGTGTGGACAAGGTTCTCAACATTAGAACCTGTCCGCACGGCTTTGCGGCATATAGGCAGCGGACCCTGTACATCTGCAGCCGTATGTACCATTACACACTCGAGCGAGTGTGTAATGCCGCCCCTTCCCTCGCAAGACTGATCGTGCAAGAGAAGGGCTTGTCAATCACCCCAAGTGAGTATGTTTGTGGGGTGATTTCTATCCGTCAACTCAAAGGTGACGGAGATTGTAATAAGCAGCTGTCTAATAAATGCTCCTTCTTACATTGTAAGGAACATGTTTGCATGTGCGAAACTGCCCTGCAAGGGCTCCAAAGCAGCTTATGCTGCTTAGTACATGGAGCCCTTTGTTTGAAAATGTCCAGCAAAGTGGCTTCTTTCCCTGTGCTGTGGAGAATGTTCCATAAAGATGGAATGGCTAAAAGTTTAAGGAAGCACCATATTTTTTTGCAAATATACCATGCTTTATGTGACACTTACTTAAAAAACTAACAAACAAAAAATGTAATTTGAATTATTTAACTCAATAAAAACTAGCATTTTGTCAGCTCTATGTTTATTGTTAACAAAGTAAAAACATATGTATGTATAAAGATCATAGAAACGTATGTGGACACCACACATCACACCTATATGAGCTTCTTGGACATCTTATTCCAAAACCATGGGCATTAATATGAAATCTTGCCCACCCTTCCCTTTGTGAGGTCAGGCCCTGATGATAGATGAGAAGTGCTTGTAATCAGGCATTCTAATTTATCCCAAAGGTGTTTTGTTTTTTTTTTAATATTTTTTTATTGAGGAACAATATAAAGGTAACAGGCAAAACAAACAGAAATATGTATGTTACACAAATTTGAGCCATCATACAATTTCAAGACAACAAGGGATATAAAATTTTGCAACACCATACAACAGTTACAAAGTCTTAAATAGTACAATGTAGAAGGAAATAAGATGTTACTCAGGTTATGAGAATAAGTATATATATATTGTATCCTCATTTTTTCTTTTTTAAATTTATACAAGATACATTCATATGTAAAGAATAGTAGAATTAGGCAACAAACTTGTATCTTAATTTTGAGACTTCCAGTGCGTCCTAGGCGCTATAGTTAATTCCCGTAATTGGGTTCAGGCCATATTTATCTTAGTGCATAATTTATTTATCTATATAAGTGAATTTGCAGGTTTTGTTTGTATTAGGGGGCATAAACAGGTGAGTATTAGATACTCTGAGCATTCAGTATTGAGGAACAATTTGCAATATGTAGGACGGGTATATATAAAAGAATTAGGAGAGGGAAGAAAAAAAAAAAAAAAAAAAAAAGGAATGGGGACAGGGGAAGAAGGGAGAAGGGAGGGAGGAGGAGACATAGATCATGTGTTATATGGTTTTCTAGTGTTTATGGGTGGTGTATCTTACTCCATTTATTCCAGATCTCCTGGTAAAGTTCTAACTTATTTAAATTTCTAAATGCAAACTCCTCCATCTGTCTGATATGGTCAATTATAGCAATTATTTTTTGGGGCGAGGGAGGGGAGGTTTGCTTCCAGTCTCTGGCAATAGCCAGCTTGGTGGCCATAAGGATATATATGGCTAGGTGTCTATCAGCTTCGGGCAAAGTTGGAAAATCATGATGCAGGAGACCCACTGGCGGTGAAGGATATAGTGGAATGTCAAGTGCCTGGAGGGTATCAAAAAAAAATCTCTGAGTACTCCTGATCACCGGGCAATCCCACCATATATGAACCTGTGTGCCCAAATGGCCACAATTCCTCCAACACATGGGGGAGGCCGTTTGGTAGTATTTGTTCAGTGTGATTGGTACGAAGTGCCACCTGGTGGTCAACTTATAGTAAAGCTCCCAGAGTGTTGCACTGTGTAAGATTTTCTTTGCTTTGGTGAGCTCGCTGAGCCAAGTTGTGATCTCAGTGTTAATTGTAAGTTCCTTTTCCCAGGCTTTATATTGACTGCGTTTAGCTGGTTGTAGGGGCATGACCAATAGAGTGTAGTGAAAAGAAAGAGATCCTTTGAGTAATTTTCCTAAGTTCCATCTTTGCTCCCATCTAGTGAGAATTCTTGTGGGGTGACCTGAAAGTCCCCAAGCCTTGAGGATACTCGCTAGTTTGATAAACTCAAAGTTTAAGGTAGGTGGTATAGAGAGCTTAGCCTTGACCTCTTCAAATGACAAGAGAGAATCTTTGTTATATAAAGATGCAATAGGTTCATTAGCAGCCTCAGACCATTGGCCTACGTGAGTCTCGGGCATAGAGATCAGAATGTTTCGTATTCTATAGAGAGGGGAGGGGTGTGGGGCAATGGGTTCTGCATTTTTTCTGGTATCCCAGAGCAATAGAGTGTTCAAGAGGAGGGGGTGATCAATCTGCAGAGTCGTGCGGATGTGCACCGGTATCCAGGGAAGGTCAGAAAGTAGGATACCTCTAGGGAGGAGCGACTGCTCCACCACATACCATCTGGGGTGTTCATCTTTTAGGCCCCAAATCATGAGATGTGCTAGACGTGCGGCATCGTGGTAGATCAAAACACTGGGATAGGCTAACCCCCCTCTATTAATAGGTTGTTGTATCGTCGTAGTGGTGATTCTGGGTCTCCCTCCCTTCCAAACATATCTTGAAATTACACTCTGTAATTTATTTAGTATAGGTCTTGGGACTGTCAAGGGTATGCACCTAAAAAGGTACGTGATTTTAGGTAGAAGCGACATCTTGACCGCGGCGATTCGCCCTGTCCACGAGAATTCTCTAAATTCCCAACTTTCAAGAAGCTTCCTAAATTCTGGGGTACGATCGGAGAAATTTTTCTGGATCATAACAGCAGGGTCTGGGCTCAAATGAATACCCAAGTGCTTGATAGAAACAGCAGACCATTGGAAATCATATTTTCTTTGTAGAAATTTCAGCTCAGGGTCTGGGACATTAATGTGTAGCACTTCAGTTTTTGTATAATTTAGCTTGTAGAAACTACATTTAGAAAATAAATCTAGGCATTTGAAAACAGCTGTGAGTGATGTGGATGGGGATGTGAGCAGTAACGTCACATCGTCCGCAAATAGCGCAATCTTGTGGGTTGACCCTCCAAAATTAATTCCAGATATATCAGGGTCTACCCTGATCAGCTGAGCCAGAGGCTCAATAGCCAAAGCAAATAGCATTGGGGATAGGGGACACCCCTGTCTGGTTCCATTCAGAATGTCAAATGGAGCAGACTGAAAGCCGACTCCACTGATCCTTGCTGTAGGGGCTGAGTATAAAACCTTGATCACCCTAATAAATTGGGGAGGGATATGAAATGCTTCTAGGGTGCACCAAAGGTAATCCCACCTGACCCTGTCGAACGCCTTCTCAGCATCTAAGGACAGGGCCAGGAGGGGGACCTTCCTGTTCTTAGCTTCATCTAATATATCAAGTAACCTTCGGGTGTTGTCTGGGCCTTCTCTACTTGGGATAAAACCCACTTGATCTGTGTGGACTACTTTGCATATGACCCTAGACAGTCTGTTAGCCAGGATTTTAGAATATAATTTTATATCTGAATTTATCAGAGATATCGGTCTGTAATTCTGACATAAGCTAGGGTCCTTTCCTGGTTCTAGGGTCCTTTCCTGGTTTCAATAGAGTAATAATGTCTGCTTCTAGAAATTCACTTAGGCATACCCCAGTGTTCATAAATGAAGTAAAGGTTCTTAGAAGTAATGGTACTATGATTTCACTAAAGGATTTATAAAATTGTCCCGTGTACCCATCCGGTCCCGGGGCTTTGTTTCTTTTGAGTTGTGCAATAGCAGTTTTTAGTTCTGCCATAAAGATTGGAGAACTTAGTGTAATTATTGCCTCTTTATTTATTTTAGGAAGTTGTAATGTATCTAAAAGTGCACTTATTTCTTCAATAGAGTACACCTCAGTAGAGGTTTCATTCGTTAGGCTATATAGTTTAGTGTAAAAAGTTCGAAATGACTCTCCGATATCCCTAGGTGATGTTGCTATGTTGCCTTCCAAAGTAATAGAGGAGATAACGCGTTGTGCTTGCCTTAACCTAAGCTTTGATGCTAGTAGAGTGTTAGCTTTATTGCTAAGATAGTAATAGGTTTGTTTAAGTCTAAAAAGGGTTTTTTGAACTTTAATGAGTTCAAGCTTATTGAGTTCTTTTTTCAGATGTTCAAGTTGTTTCGCACCCTGTATTGATGGGTTTGATTTTAGTAGAGAAGTCTGACGTCTAAATTTGCAAGTTAGCTCGGCAAGTGATCTGCCCTGATTTTTCTTAAAGATAGTAGCTATATTAATTAAAGTCCCTCTAATATAAGCCTTTAGGGAAGCCCATACATACTGTACGTCTGTTTGTTCTAAATCATTAATTTGTATAAACTCTAGTAAACAATTTTTTACTTCTTGTAGTATGTGAGGGTTCGATAACGTCCACTCTTCATATCTCCATTTTTTGGGTAAAGGTATTTGGGAAGCTGAGAAGGAAACAATCACAGGGTCATGGTCAGACCAAGCAATTATCTCTATTTTGGAAGAATATATTTCATTGAGAGTGAGTGCTTCAATGAATATATAATCGATTCTCGAGAACATCTTATGGGCATTAGAATAGAAAGTAAAATCATTGTCCGAGGCGTGCATCGCTCTCCACACATCATATAGGCAGTATTGGGCCATCAGATTTCTAAATGCCCCTGATAATGAATTGGTCGAGCGATCTAAATTAGAGCTTAAAGTCCCCTTTTTATCTTTAAGTGGATCCCATACTAGATTGAAATCTCCTCCAATTATTAGTGTTCCCTGTTTGAGTGTGGCAACCAGCTTAAGAATATGTTTTAAAAAGGGTATCTGCCTAGAGTTTGGGGCATAGAGATTTACCAAAGTATACTTTTGTTCATTTATTTTACAGAAAAAAAAAAAAGGACGAGGAGTGAGAAGGGGGGAAAGGAAAACAGGGGGAAAGGGAGAAAGGGGAGGAATAGGTGAGGTTATATGCAAATATATGCAAGGGTCTGTATAATATTTATATAAGGAACTTAGAAGCAGAATTCATAATATCAAAAAGAAGTTAGATAACTTTAGTGGAAATAAGTAATATATATCTGAATACGGCCTGAATTTTTATACCTTTTTCTTTCCCCTTCCTATTCTCTTTTTTTTCTTTTCTCTCCCTTCTTTTTTTCTTCCTCTTTTTATTCCTGCAAATATTAGGTGCACTGGATGTCAAGCAATAATGATTATTATTAGTTTGGGGGGTATTGGGGGATAGTCAGCGGGTAAGCACCGCTATGAGTAAGGGACTGTAGTATAATAATATTTAGTGATATATGCTATAATGATTAGGCAATGGTTACCACCTAGAATAAGGGGGGGGGGCGGGGTAACCAGTTTATGCTATTAATAGGTAGGTTAACTTTTAGAATATAACTCAAACACCTGTAAACATGAGTCCGGTTTATCTCCGGGTCTAACTCAGGTAAATAAAATGAAACATTATGAACATTAATTCATACCTTGTCGCGTGGAGATCTGAAATGCAATATAGAGCAAGTTATATAAATATATGACCATAATAGGAAAAGAAAAAAGAGCTTACTACGTAATAACACAAAACCATTTAGTCATATAGAATGGCAATAAAACAATTTCAACTCTCCATCCATATTTTCACATAAAATTCTTATGAAGCTAAGATTATAGATAGATTCTTTCTTTATGTGTTAGATAGTAGTTTTAGTCTAATTGTGAGTTTTAGAGGACCTACACGGGCTAATGGTCAGTTTACTTATTGGGATCTGTCTATTCTCACAAGTTAGTTTTTAGCAAAGTGGGTAAGATATGTAATGGACTGTAAATGATACTAGAGCCCTAAGCGTCAGGTAGGGTGACTAGACAAAGCCCCTATATGTCAACCTTATTGGTAGTAGACAGTTCCAGTGGGATCAGTCAGTTATGTAAAACCACTATGTGATCTAGAATTAGCCCTGTATGGAAGGAACAATATTAATGAAAACCTGTGCATGTAGGTCATACAGAGAGTACTCAGAATTCAATGTTGTAAGAACATTCTTCCTACACTATAGCAGAGTATATATAAACATTATGCGGTCTAAGACCAACCCTGTAAGGATGAAATAACAATAATGAAAAACTTTATATTCAAATTAGAAATATAACATTTAGGATCTAGTGTTATGATAGGTTACTTCCTTTGCTGCGTTATGCAACTTAGGTAGTAAATGTTCTGTACTTGCTTGTATCCAACACTACCAGAGTGAAATCTGCTTGGTAGCAACGACTATGTGTCCTGTTGATCGGTGTTCCTCCTCTTAGATGCAGGAGAGGATCTTCTGGGCTTGGGACTCCATTCTGATGCATCTATCCGTAAGGCGGTAGGTTCCAGAATTGTGGAGCTAGTAGCGGGAGAGTCTTTTTGAATAGAATTGGGATTTTGGCGCGATGAGCATGCAGCTTGGGAGTTTTGCAAAAGGTTCAATTTGTTGAGAATCTCCATTCCCTGACTTAGACTAGACACATTGTAAGAGAGTCCATCATGTTGGAAGAATATCCGCACCGGGAATCCCCATCTATATTTAATGGAGTGCTTGCGAAGGCATTGGGTAATTGGCTGGAACGATCTCCTCTTTGCCAGTGTGTGAGTAGATAAATCAGGGAAGAACTGTATTTCTTTATAAGGATCTGGCAGTTCTTTATTCATAAAGGCAGGATTTTTTCCTTGAAAGTGTAGTGGTGAAGTCTCACAATGACATCCCTAGGTTGTGCCTGATTTAGAGTTCCTAGGCCTAATTGCTCTGTGAGCTCTGTCGATTTTTGCTTCTTGTTCTTGTGGAGAATTTACTAACACTGCAAATAGCTCTTCAAGAAATTTATTGAGGTCAGCAGTTGCGATACTTTCAGGTATACCTTTAAGACGCACGTTGTTGCGCCTAGACCTATCTTCAAGGTCCGCTAGTTTTACTTCAAGGTCTGAGAT
>CAJPDP010345024.1:0-10294 GCA_905336975.1 Bombina variegata variegata
AGTCTACTGCCAGCAGTGACAACAAGTAACACACAGACCAGCTCCAGATCAGATATACAAAATATGCAATTTTTTGTCATTTTATATCTTATTGCTTTACCTCTGAGGCTTTTGAGTACGATTTGTGTCGGATATAAGTACTACAAGAAGTGTACAGTGAAACATATTATTACTATGATAACATGATATCATGATATTTTCATATTGCCTAGTTGATATGCATATAATTATGTTTATACATATTTTGCAGTATACCAGATATAATCTTGTTCCTCCATTTATTGTGGTGTCTCCTTTTCAGCTTTTCAGCAATTTCAACAATTAATTTTATTTCTTACTATTTTTCCTGTGTAAATGTAGACTTGATACTCCTTGTCCATTTGTTCCATTTTTGTTAATTTTTGATTATAATATCCTCTTTGTTACAAAGACAGCTCTGTTTGCTATCCCCCTAATTACTGTATCATATATTTTCCCTTTTATATATATATGTTTAAAGATTAATACGTTATAATACACACAGAGTTTACATATGTATTAAAAATAGAAATGATTGAGGGGGCGGAGCTTGCCACGCTACAAGATGGTTGCATTTGTTGAAAGCTCTGCAGACCAAGTGCTTATTTAACATATTCTATGGGGTTTTTACCCCTACTATTATTGGATACTACATCCCTAATTCTACTGTTACTACCTTAGCAGGGAGAGAGGAAGAAAACTTAGCATAGGGAGGACAAGAAGACTTATTTTCTGTCGTCTGATATTCTCCCTAACAGTGATAGGGCACAGCTTCCAGTGCCTTCCTGGATCCTTTTTGGCGCCATTCAGCAAACTTAACTATTTCTGCCTAATAGCCCTTCTTTTCTATCATCTATGACCCGCTGCCTACTACTTACAAGAACCCTCTCTTCCGGAGCTGAGGACAACAGGATCCCGGTCAGCCAGTTGAGCGGAGGTGAGGGAGGTACCATGGTGGCTATTGGCTCTACCTAAGAGCACAGTGTGGACACATAAACAGAGGACAGACCGCGGACTAACTTACCCACCGCTGGGCTACCCTCACACAGGAAGGAAGACATAATTACAGCCCTCCGACTTTCTGATGCAATCCTCTTGACAGCTCCTAATCAACAACTACCTCACCGGTCTGAACACCGGAGGCCCTTTTCCAGATAGCACAACAGGGAGCTCGGAGGTAAACGACCGGGTTAGGTAAGACCGCACTTTGCCTGTCCTCATTTCTGTAGTGTGGGTTAGTCATTGGATAGCGTTACATGGCCCCTAAAAATCACTTAGCCCTGCATGGAGCACTGAGCTCACTGCGGCCAGTACAGGCCTGCTTGGATTGCTACAGGGCATTCACATCCCCATCAGCCCCTCGTATGCACCCTCAGAGACACTAACTTTCTGGGCCAAGTAACCTTTGGAGGCCTAATAGATCACTACTGACATCTTACTCCCCTAGTCTCTTTTTCTAACTCCAGAAGGGAACAAAAGGAGAAAAACAGTGAAGGCAATTGAGTACTAGCTACTTTACTTTTAAAGCTGTTCAAGACTACCATTAATACACTCTCTGTAGCAATACCCTGCACATAAAATTCAGACAGCTAATTTGCCCCTCAGTGCCAACCTCGCTCATTATATTCAACCATTACTGGTAATACACCCAGGCCTGTGGGCTCGGTCTGTGTGTTGGACTGATTTCTCTCACAAACTTACAGTTCCAAGAGGCCAGTCTAAGGACTTACCGTCTCTAGTCACCTGCTCTACCACCAACTAAAGCAGGGTAATCACATATAGTAGTTATCTGTCATCTCTCCCCCCTTTCCCGTTGGCCCTTATTGCCTTCGGGTCATACCCCAAGCTCCTTTTCCCCTACTCTCTCGGAAGAGTGCTACCTCCCCTGGAGAGAAACAGACTACTTACAGCCTATGAGATTTTTCAACAGGTTTACTATATAGTAAACAAGATCCCTGTAACAACCCTTTCCCAGTCCTACCCACCTCCGACACTATGAGGTGCTAAGCTTATCATGTAGGGGGGTGCCGGACCTAATTTCTCCACCCGCTAATTACCGCCGAGGCCAGCCTACTCAATCATAGGAAGAAAGTTTGGAAGTTTGTTACTATATCTACTTTCCATAACATGGCTCACTCACAGAAGAAGAAGCTGAAACATAGTGATGCTCCAAAATGGACTCTCTCAGACCACTTCCCCAACAAAAATCTCTATGAGCAGGACATGTCAGACGAGGACTTGAGGGACTCAATAGTATCCCCAAAGGACCTCATAGGGTCACTACTCAATCTAGCAAGAGATCCCCCAATACTTATGCCTCTATATTAGACTCCATAAAAGAGCGGACAAGATGGACTCCCACCATTCCTCTCTTAAACAAGAACTTAAGATGTCAGTTTCTGAACTTAAGAGAGATATCTCCTCACTAGGCGAGAGAACAGAAACCTTAGAAAAGAAACAGGAGGATCTCCACCTAGACCACTCCAACCTTCTCACCTATACCCAATCTCTCGCTGAGATGACCTCAGATTTAGAATCCAAAATAGCAGACCAAGAAGACAGGTCACACCTTAACAATATAAGAATAAGAGGCATTCCAGAAGATATTGGTACCCCTGATCTCACTAAATACTTGCTTGATCTATTCAGAGAGCTCCTAGGAGTCGGACCCATACAAGACCAAGAGGCCATTGTGGATAGAGCTCATCGAGCTCTCAGGCTGAGGAATTCACCTTCAGGTTCATCCAGAGACGTAATTATTCGACTTCACTATTATACATTTAAAGCATTTCAGAACAGGAACTTAAAAGACCCATTCCAAACCATACAGATCTTTCCAGACCTATCCTCTCATACCCTGTCCAGGAGGCGCTCCTTTCAAAAGGTTACACAATGCCCCTGCAACAATAACGTCAAATATAGATGGGGATTTCCGGTCAAGCTCTTTTTTCAAATTGAAGACTCCTCCTACTCCATCACTACTCCAGAACAGGGAACTAAGCTACTGCAGTCGCTGAGATTACTCCCCCTCTCAAATCAACCTAACCCTACTGCTGAAAAATCAGAGAAACTCAATGCTACTGTGCCAGCATGGCATCCTTTACCACAAACTTTCAGCTACCAAGCTAAAAGGAAGGACATTTCATCATCAATTAAAGATGCCTAATCCCCAGAGATGAAGGAATTACTCTGTGAACAGATTCATCGGACGTTACATTGTTTTGTTTTGTTTTCTCTTCTTATCTCTATTCCCACTATACTCTGCAACCTATTTACATAAGCAGAAATACCTGGTCGACCCATAAACCTGGAAAGATATTGACTGACCCTTGGACATTGGGTAACATACTCTACACAGTGCAGTTGTTAGTTAAAAATGTTACCATAATTATGAGTATGTTACCTCTCCATCTTATCTGTTGGTTTCTTGTTGTTTTTTCTTCCACAGGAAAAGTTTATAACCCTCACTTGTATTGAAAGTATTTCCATTTGTCTTTATTAAGTGAGGTCCTACTTTTGCACATACTCTCTGTGGGATAGCCCAGTCCCACATACATATATTTGAGATTAGACCTGTTCATAGACGACAGTCATACTGATATGGACGATCTAGGTGATTATAGAGGTTTGAATGCTGTATTCTTCACACTCTTTGCGGCTGCTGCAGGAGTACTATACCCCACTCAGTGATTTAGGGCAAGGGACACAACTCACCGATCTCATTTAGTGCGTATATTTCAACCGTATATTTACTCCATAGTCAAATTTTATGTTAGCACTTAGATGACTTAGAGTACCCACTCTTCTTCATTAATATAGCAGACAGAGATCCCCAAAGAGACTACTCAGAGACCCACACCCCAACAGTGCGACAACCACACAATCCCTCTACATTGTACTAAGAGGATATGACCCTGACATTGCGCTTACACACCTTACAACCAATCACATCACCATGTTACATGCCCATTTATTCCAAACGCATTACTGCTGAGACTAATGTGACCCTAATCCCATTATGGGTTATCCTGCAGATATAGTTCTTACGTTAACTGAATGATGTTCTGATCATACTGTGTTTTGTTATAATATTTATGCTCTTATTTACTTATATAGTATATCATACTAAAAGGACACCTTGCTCCTTCAGAACTATGACTAATGTTGTTGTTGTTAGATTTACCAATGTGAAATACTCTGTTTGTTGTTTACTCCCACCCTCCGCTTCCTCACTAGACAAGTTCGACCCGGGTGGAGACCTCCCCCCGGCGCCCCCCCCCTCTCGCTCTATCTCACCAGAAAAACTAAATTTTTAACTACTTGCCTTTGATCCTTTGACAGCGTTTTTACCTTTATAGATACCCTCCCATTAGTTCAATACAGACACCACAGCACTTGGTCTGCCACATATTTATACTGCTCTGTGCACCGCCACAAGCATCACGTATACATTATATTCGCAACTCCCACCCCCCATTCCCCCCCAACAACCTACGAGCGGCTCTTGCCCGCTGACTCCTCCACTTCAGCTCCTTGCATACATAGCACACTAAAAACCTGTGCTAAGACCTGTTGCTCTCGTAGATCAGATCCTTCGTAAAGTTCCCCTTTTTTTTTCCTTCTCTCCCTCTCCCTCCCTCCTCCCCCCCCTGTCCTCTCATAATGGCACGGATACGCATCCTGACTCTCAACTCACAAGGCCTCAATTCCCCCACCAAGCGCAGCCTCTTACTCAAGATGCTTCATCACTCTAGATTAGATGTGGCTCTCATTCAGGAGACACACTGGCTCACCGGTACTGACTCTATATGAATTTATAAGAAATTTCCTGTAGTGATAACCGCCTCATTTGTCTCTAAGTCCAGAGGAGTAGCGATCTTTATTAATTCCCAAATTACATATGACCCTATATACATAGAACGAGACCCACAAGCCAGATTCATCATTCTAATATGCAGACTAAACGATAAACTGGTCACCCTAGTTAATGCTTATGCACCCAATTCGAGACAAATTAAATTCCTTAAACAACTACTAGGCTCAGTGTCAGCGGTTAAACAGGGAGAACTAATTATTGGAGGTGATCTCAACTTAGTTTGGGACCCTTCCTTAGACAGAATGGGCCCTAGGGTCTCTCAAATGGAAAGATCAATACACCCCCTCTCAGTGGCATTTCAGAATTTATTCAACCAATATGATTTATACGACATTTGGAGAGCCCTTTACCCTAGAGACAAGGAATTCACCTTTTATTCTGCCCCACATAAATCTTACACCCGAATCGACTTTTTCTTCCTGAGTGCTCGCGCCCTAGAACATGTCAGTTATGCAAGGATCTCTCCTATATCCTGGTCCGATCACAACTCTCTCCTTATAATATTGGGCCCACACTGTTCTCATCTACCCCCCTCATTTCTAGTCACTCATCCTACCCTTAAAATAGAAACCCAAGATATAATTTCTGACTTTCTTACATTGAATGACACCCCATCCGTCACCGCTGAGATTCTATGGGCCTCCCTTAAGGCATATCTTAGAGGACACTACATCCCGAAAGCATCACAAATAAAGAAAGCTCAAGGTATCTCATTAGCGTCCCTTACTTGCCAGATCTCTAACAAATCAGCTCTCCACATCCTATACCATCGCTTTAAATGCCCAACTTATGGATATCTCTAGACAGATCAGAACTCTGGAGTTTCAGAAAACACAGACTAATTTAGAAAAACTCAAGCAGATATATTACTATAAAATCAATAAGGTCTCTTCACTCCTAGCAATGAAGTTAAGAAATCGAACAGCGCAAACTAAAATAACCTGTCTCCGCTCAGGCCGCGGAGTGGTGTCCTCACGGGGAGCAATTGGGGAAGCCTTTAGAGACTTTTACTCAGAGCTATACGACTTAGAGTATTTTGACCCTACCCGGTTGCTCTCCGCAAACGATATCCGCTCATTCCTAAATTCTCTAAATCTCCTGCAGTTAGACCAGGAGACCGTTCTCAACCTCATTTCCCCAATTTCACTTGAGGAGGTACGTTTGAGCATTAAAGAACTCAAAGTATCTAAATCCCCAGGCCCAGACAGCTTCACTGGGCAATTTTACAAAACCTATGACACCTTAATTTCCCCCATACTATGCAGAACTTTTAATGAAGTAAAACTTAATGGCTGTTTCCGTAAAGAATATTTAGAAGCCACAATCACAACCATACTCAAACCTGGTAAAGACCCCTCAGATTGTGGCAGCTATCGCCCTATCTCATTACTTAATTTCAATACTAAATTATACGCCAAAATCATCGCTAACCGCCTCTCTAAAATCATACCCATTTTAGTCCATCCAGACCAAGTGGGCTTTGTCCCCCAAAGAGAAGGACCAGATGCTATGAGACGAGTTCTAGACGTCCTGATTGAGGCTGCTGAGAGGGAAGTACCCATGCTCACCCTGTCGCTTGATGCTGAAAAAGCCTTCGACATGATGAGGTGGGAATATCTATGGGAAACTTTATGAGCTTTTAGGTTCCCAAATGAATTCATAATCTCCGTACAAGCTCTGTATTCAACCCTGTTTGCTAAAGTCAGGGGAGTAGGCTTTCAGTCTAGCTACTTTAAAATTTCCAACGGGACTAGGCAGGGTTGCCCTCTTTCACAGCTTCTGTTCGCTCTCTCTATAGAACCCGTAGCACAAGCCATTAGATTAGACCCAGAAATTGCAGGTTTTCCTATCCTAGAGTCCCAACATAAAATCACCCTTTATGCAGATGACATCCCTCTCCTTCTAACCAACCCATCCAGGCCCCTTCCGGCTGTATTCAAACTGCTTGCCCATTTTAGCACTATGAGTTACTATAAACTAAACATAGCCAAGACAGAAGTTCTCCACACTAATATACCACCTCATGAGCTGACACTCTTACAGGGAAAATACCAGTTCCAATGGTCGGCAAATTCCATTAAGTTATTAGGAATTCACCTCAGTCCATCCACAACCACAGTCATCACCAAAAACTATTCTGACAGGCTCCCCGAATGGAGGAAACTCCTTGACTCATGGGAATACCATGAGATCTCTTGGACAGGCAGAATTGCCACTATTAAAATGTCATTTATCCCCAAAATAAGATACTTGTTTCAATCCCTCCCGATCAATGTCCCCAGGCCCATCCTTAATAGGCTGCAGAACCTTATCACCAAATACATCTGGAAGAACAAAAGACCCAGAACCTCCAAACAGACCTTACAGAGAACGTCTGCCAAGGGCGGACTTGGCCTGCCAAACATTATCCTTTACTATCAGGCCACCCGGCTGACTCACCTGATGAGCTGGAGTAACACAGATAATATATCTTCGTGGAAGGAAGTTGAGCAATCGCTCCTTCCACTAGGCCTACATTTATACGATCTGCCTTGGATCCCCTCTCACTGTAGGAAAGATCTTAAGTCTAGGCATCTTGTGATCCTTGACACCCTACAATTCTGGGAGCAAATTAGACACACAATTAGACACTTACCTATCGCCCCTCACCTATCCCCGAGACAAACAATTGCCAGCTCTCTTTTTTGTCTTCCTGACTCTCATATATCCATTTGGCAAAACTTTGAAGCTACCTATGTTTCAGATTTATATGGCCATACAAATACCCTATCTTATACTAAAATATGCAGCAAACTACAAATCCCAACAACACTTAGATTTGAGACTTTTTGCCTCTGCTCTATTGTCCGAGCATGGGGTTTCCCAAGGGCGAACCTCAGGGATGCTACTGAGTGGGAACAGAGGTGGACTCAAACCCATGTACTTAAAGGGACACTGTCGTTCCACTATGATATTCTACTTGACCCCTCCTCCCACCATAAAATTTCTCAGCATCTAGCATGGGAGAGAGAACTGAATTTTACTGCTGACACTGACTCCTGGCACAAATAACTTTTATTTACCAAAAAATTATTGCACTGTGCGACTTTATGGGAACTACATTACAAACTCACCGTAAGATGGCATCTAGTCTCTACAGCCCTACACAAAATGTACAGTAACCCCCCCCCCACATGCTGGAGAGGATGTGGCCAACCAGGAACTCAAAGTCACATTTGGTGGTCCTGCCCCTCCATCTCACAAATCATTGCAACAGTAAACTTTCTCTTGAGGATGGAATCATACTCCTACTCAGTTCGAGATAAAGTAGACATTTATCACGAAATTTGGGAACCCTGGATAGAGAAATTCCCCCACTGAGACATTTAGATAATTACTACTGACACTTCCCTCTCCTCCCTCCCTCCCCCCCTTTCCCTTTTTTTTTTTTCCTTCCCCCACTAATAATCTACGAGAGATATTGAACTATGAGGTATAAATGGAAAATGAGAAATGATTGTACAAGATAAGATATCTTTGATTGGTTTATAGCTGAAGACTAGCGGTCACATTTGTGCTGTTATTTACTGCTTGATATATACACCTTGTATTCACTGCCTTGGCTCATTTTTGTCTTGTTTCATTTAACATGCTTACTGTTAATTGTATTCCATTTACAACCATCTATACATGGTTTATATCACTAAGTGGACATGCTTGATACCTGTGTATGTTGGCTTATCATTTTCTCAATAAAAAGTTAAATATATATATATATATATATATATATATATTAGTGCCACACCTTCTTAATTTATTTTATTATTTGGCAATAATAGTTGTTTTCCCCTTCTATTCTAGAAACACATATAATTGTTATGCCCAAACCAGGGAAATGTTGGCAATTATAGATTGATATAACTTCTTAATACTGATTTAAAGATCTATGCTGAGATTTTTGCTATGAGAATAAGCTCTATCTTGCCCCAGTTTATTAACATGGTGCAAGTAGGATTTATGCCTAGGCGAGAGGCTTGGGACAATATGATCAGATCAATCAATTGATTGAACATGTGAAGTTAGCTTGGGGCAATATGATGTTGATTACTATGGATGATGAAAAAGCATTTGACTGCTTGAATTGGTGTTTTTTAAGTACTACTTTGAAGAGATTTGTTTTTTTAGATCTAATGCTATGCTGAATCAGCAGCTTGTACCATCTCCCTACAGGGAAAATTTGTGCCAATGGGGTTCTGTCTGATCGTTTTACTATTAATAATGAAGCAAGACAGGGTTGTCCACTGTCTCCACTCCTATTTGTATTGACTACGGAAGTACTAGCAGCACAAATCAGATGTAATACCAGAGTACAGGGAGTCAAATTGAGTTAAATGATCAGAAGATTGAAATGTTAAATATTAGTTTTACCAAATTTTAACTGTTACAAATACATGAAGTAATATGTGTTCTTACATTATTTAGCCTAAAGATCTTAGATAAGTGGGCGTTTCTTTTTCTCCCTATCCAAAGCAGCTTTTTAATGTCAATTACAGCAAAGTTATTTTCTCAATACAAACAGATCTGCTCTCATGGTGGGATCGTCCTCTTTCCTGGTGGATGGAAATCCAAAAGGTTAAAATTAATATTTTGCCCAGGCTGCTATATGTTTAACAGGCAATCTCTTTGCATCTTCCTAAACCTTACATTTGATCAAGTTCAGAGGATAATTAATACCTTTATTTAGGGCAAGATAAAGTCTTTTATTTGCAAGCTATGTATAAACTCTTACAAAATAGGGGTCAGTTTTGATATCTTCTGTCGAGCTGTTGGTCTGCATAGAGTGTTTGATTGGTGCAGGAATAGGCAAGCTAAAGCCTGAATCTCAATTGAGTCTCATCTTCTTATTACTCCTAACGTGAGAAGTCTGTGCTGGATTGCCAGATAAAGCAGGCCTGATATTTTTAGAAATTTCTCTCTCTACAAGAGTTTCATCTCAATTTGGGACATATTATTGAAAAAAGAATGGATATTAATGTGTTGAATTATCCCCTATCCCCTGTATCTCGTAATGCTGAATTATTGGGGGGAAACAATTTTAGGCATAGACAAGATCACCATCACCCCTATGTTGGCCCCTACGATACATACATAAACTTGAAACCCCTTATTTTAACGAAATAATTTTTTTTATTGAAAAAAGATAACAAATTCCATGACATCTTCAGCATATATATAAATGTGACATGACAAGTCTTGTTATACAGAAAATGCAATACAATCACGATGAACCATTTCACTCATACAGGTCCACCATTTTGTACATAGTAAATCATATTATTGTCATAATATTGTTCGTCATGGTTGGGGAAAAACCCCAAATAGTGCTATTTAAGGTAACAAAAAAAGTAAAACATTTTCCCT
>CAJPDP010345083.1:0-10254 GCA_905336975.1 Bombina variegata variegata
CAGTGGGACTCAAAGTGTTTTTTTAGCGCTTGCTCTCGGAATTAACCAAATCAGCAGCTGAATAGTAGTTATTATTATCAAATTTAATGGTACTCATTTTATCAACCTCAGAAGGATGAAGGGCTGAGTTGGCCTAGCTGGGATTTGAACCTGTGACCTTTGAACAGGCTTTTGTAGTCAGGGCAGTTTACCAACTGAGCTACCTCACCAGCATTTACAGGTTTACATTTTATATGTATTAATATATCAATTTTGGTTGTGCAAAGCTGGGTGGGTAGTAAAGGTGTTATCTATCTTTTTAAACAATAACAATTTTGGTGTTGACTGTCCCTTTAATACAAAAATGTGAAAAATCAAACCCCAATAACCTTCACTTACTTTACTAGTCCTCCTCCCCACTCGTCCCCAACTCCTTTTTTTTGTTTCTGAAGCATAGAGCTACAGCCAATGGGAAGCTGTTAAAACAAGCTTAAATACAGAGTAATGGTGCACTCAGGGTACCTTCTCTCTGTCTATGCTTAAAGGGACAGTAAACACCTTAAGATTTTTATATAAAATGTTTAGTTATGTGTAATCAAACAACTTTGCAATGTATATATTATTATGAGTAAATATACATAGATATACATACTCACATATAAAAACACAGACACACACACACACTTATATATATAAACACACACACACATTAAATATACATAAAAAGAATATATTCTTATATATATTAATAATATATAAAAAGAAATACAAGCTTGTAGCTGCATATATACAACACACCTTGTTTAGTAGTAACAGTTCATTTGGTTGCAAGGAAGGCTTTCACACACAGTATCAAATTAAGTGCTTTATAGTAAATACAACTGTGTGTTCCTTTTTTCCTGCTAAGTACACCAAAAGATCCAATAGTTACAATAAGGTTCCAAGTTTTTAGACAACTCTGTGCCGCTACTTAGTGTAGATGATCTGACATCTTGTGCACTGACCTGCGTATATAAGCAATCCAATGCAAGATATGCAATGCAGTTAACAACAGTGTTGCAATTTGTATTCAGGTATAACATCTTGTATCACTAGTACAATCCAGCACACTGAATATATGAGGTTGAATAGTACACAGTCTAAAAACAGCTTTCTATTCACAGTACCAGCCCCACTCTGCGGGATAGCGGTCTCCTATATTCCGTTCCACCAACACCGGTCTGGGAGGATATCGTAGCTTTTCAGAGGTGGTCGTAATCTTCAAGCGAGTCCCCACTGGCCGACAAATAGAACAGAACAGCAATAGTTTAAGAAAAACAATCCAAACGTGCTTTAAATTCAAAACATCAAAGAATACTTTATTTCAGGTAAAACAACAGGACAAACACCACTCCTGATGCCACAGCTGAGATCCGACGCGTTTCCTGCCGTAATCGGCACTTCGTCAGGGATATATATATATATATAAACATACACACACACATATATATATACAGTATTTTTGTATCTTAGCCCTGTGAGTGCCTTTAAAAGCAAATTTACCATTCTTATATGATTCTTATATGAGGATAGAAACTAGAAGCAGATAAGTCTTCTTTGTTTTACAACATATAGGGAAAACAACACCTTGAGGAGAAAATACCTTAGAATTATTGCCAATAGGTTTAACATCAGAAAAAAGAGAAATAAGGCATATAAGAGTAGCAAGTTTAGCTGACAGTTCTTGGTTAGAAGGCCAATTTTAAATAGGTTAAACATTTAGACTGACATCCCAGTATTTAGATTTAGGTTTTTGGTTTTCAGTCTAATTGCTTCCATGAGTCCGCAAATAGATATATGTTGACCAATTGGAGAATTCTTTAAAAGTTTGTGTCATGCATAAATAGTTGATCTATAAACATTAATGGATTTATAAGATCATCCTGATATGTATAAATGTGTGAGACAATTATGAATAGAGGTTAAAGGTGCTCAAAGGGATCCCAGTGTCTGACTAAACCAGTTAGTCTATTTGGGCCAAAAGTATTGTAGGAGAAGTTTATCACCTGATGAAAGACCTTCATTGGCCAGAATGCCCTGAAATCATCCAAGCTGCTAAATTAAGAGATTATTCTGAAAGTTTCTGTTTGGATTTGAAGAAGATTGTGAGAATGAGGGATCAGAATGGGCCATTGATGGGACATCTCTAGCGGGGAGGAATGTCATGACTGAGTCAGCCAAAGTGGGGGCTATAATGAGAAGGCGTAATTGATGATTTCTCCTGACTGGTCAACACTCAAGGGGACATGGAAAATAGAAGGAAAGCTTATGCTCCCTTATGGACCATAATTGTAGAAAATCATCTACTGCTAAAGCTTCTGGATCTGGGCACCGTCTGTAGTATGTTTGATCTGAAAATTATGATGGACATAAATTCATATGGATCTGAATATTAATATATTAATTAAGCATACCTATGTTTTTTTATGGATGGCATATTAATCTTTTAAAAGGAATCTGTTATAATGTTTCCTATATGTTAAAATTATTTACTTTACACTTGTTTATAATTTGAATTTTTTATAAATATATTAATCAGGTTACAAATGTATTTCATGGCTAAAATGCCATTGTTAAAGTTTAGAAAATGTTTGAGATCTTAATATTGTTTTATATATACAAATTACTCAATTATCTTTAGCTACTTACAATAATGAAACTAAATACAAACTGACGTTTACATTCTGTGATTGTTTATTTGTGAGTTTTTGTGTATTTAAAAATATATTTAAAAAAACTGTAAAATAAGGTGTTTCACGATGGCTAAACATATGCAAAGAGGGGAGGGGTGTCATAGGTGGGTAATAGATGTGGTGTGGACAGGTATTAGGCGGTATAAGAAGTTGTGTGTAAGATTTTGGCCTGGCTATTAGTTTAGGACTTGAATTTTTGAGCACTATCTATATATAAGTCCCCATAGAGGTCGCACCTTCTGGCACATTTTGTAAAACGTATTATTTATTCCATCTGTTAATGTTTCGGTCCCTAACTGGTAGCTTTGTCAAATAGATTACAGATCATAAAAATACATCCACCATCATGAAAATGAACCTATGTGTTAAGCTTCTTTTATAACAAATATCTCAGTGTGAAAACACTGAACTCTGTAATGGCAGGTGTGCTTATACCCACACCCTCTTCCAGTCTCTTTATCAAGAAAAATCGGAACATTTAAAACTCTGTAAGACATATATCCTTAATCCACATATATATCTCTATGGGACACACCCTCAAATGCTCTATACTGATGAGGGGTCATGTGCATGGTTACTCCCCATTGTCGAAAACGTCATCACTCCGGATGTACTAAAGCCACGCCTCTCACAATATCAACCACTTTACTCATCGGTCAGGGGTGTGTTCTACCGATAGTAGAACATGACTAATTATAATAAAAGGAGCAGCAATGTCCAGAGTAGCCGTGTCATTCATTAGATCAAACTAAAATTAGCTACGATATTTACAATATATGTACATTATCAAATACATGCATTAAAGCACAAAATATATTGCAACATAAGCATAGGGTGAAAAAACAAACATAAATAAGAAACTTTAACAAAAAGAACCAGGATTGACAGAGCTCAAATAGCTCATATACACAGTCATTGGGGCCAATTTATCAAGCTCCGTATGGGGCTTAATGGCCCCTGTTTCCGTGCAAGACTTCAGGCTCGTCGGAAACAGAAGTTATGAAGCAGCGGTCTAAAGACCGCTGCTCCATAACTTGTCCGCCTGCTCTGAGGCCGCGGACAGAAATCAACCCGATCGAATATGATCGGATTGATTGAAACCCCCTGCTAGCAGCCAATTAACCGTGAATCTGCAGGGGGCGGCATTGCACCAGCAGTTCACAAGAACTGCTGGTGCAATGATAAATGCCGACATGTCTAAAAAACAATCACTTTTGTATTTCAGGGATATAGTCAAAATGACATCACGAAAATTAAGAAACCCTAGTATGTTTCCATAAGATTCATTAGTATTCCCAATTGACAGACTCAGATATAGTTGCCTTATTATATTCATCATACAAATGCACCCAAGTCCATCATGACATTTAGAATCCTGGGATGTACTGTATCCTAATCCAAACGGTATATTCATTTTTTCTCCACTTGTAGGAGTCTCTTGCCACGGTCCCTTGTGTCGACAAGTGAGAAAATGCCACAGGTTAATTAGATTTGCCACTTTCAATGGCATCTCTGATCGCATGCCTGTAGTTTTCCACTTGTTCTCTGAACACGGTAATCGTTTTACCCACATCAAATAATGAACTCGGTCAAGTAAGGATATAGATAACATACGTGCTGGTACATGTCAATCTGTACTATTTAATTTTGTATCTTTTATTATGGTGGGAATGTTGGAATGTAGAGCCCACCAACATGCTGTTGCATGTAACACAATCTCCACAACTGTAGCAGCCTATCCTTTGGGGTCTTAGTCATGTCTCCTTTGTGTAACTTCTCTGAGGGTCTGTTTTGACCAACATATATCTTATATTCCTTGCTCTCTGGTACACCATACTTGGTGCTCCTTATCTTTAGCAAAACAGATTCCTATCTGTATTGAGGATATCCCATTGTTTATTCACAGCTTCTTGCATCTGCACATGTTTAGGTGTATATATTGTGATAAAATTCAAGGGAGGACTTGTTACCACAGTTTTATTGTCTCCAAACAACAACATGTCTTGTGTAAATCCCTCCAATTTGGCTTAAGCTATATCAATATCAGCTCTTCGGTAACCTCTTGATAAATGTTTATTGCACATATTTTCCAGTTGACTGCTTGCAAATGTCTGGCTCAGAATTATTGTGAATCACCCGTGTGAGTTGAGAGGAGATAATGCCCATCTTTTGATGTTTAGGATGGTAACTTGTTGCCATTATTAAAGAATTACAATCTGTTGGTTTACTGAACAAGATAGTACCAAGTCTACATGATGTCTCACTAACAACTTTGAATATATTTATGTCTAGAAAGTGAATACTTTTAGTGTCATACTCAAACTTAAATCAAATGGGGGATTCTAATGTGCTCAACATATGCATCCACTCCTCCAGCTCATTCACTGTACCACTGCAGATAAAGAACAGATGGTCTATATAGCACATATACAATTTCATCAAAGGATTAGTCTGTATTTTCATAATATGATTCATACCACAACATATAAATATAAGCATGTGGGGGCCATATTTGACCCATTGCAGTTCCTGAGATTTGTAGACTGTAATCCTTTTCAAATGTAAAGTATTTTTTTCTTAAAAAATGCTCCATTAGTTCAAAAATAAACTCAATGGCGGGACCAGTATTACATTTCGAGTCCTGTACCACAATCCTGATGTGTACAGACTGTCTGCATCCATCTTGACAAAGAGGTCTGTAACACTCAAGTTCTCAAAACACTTGAGTCTTCTAATCAAAGACATAGAGTTTTGTAAATAGGAGAATGACCCCTGTACTGCTGGTTTAGGCGGTGGTCCACAAACTCTGCTATTTCTGAAAGAATGGATTTCCTGGCAGACACTATTGGCCTGCCAGGTGGATTGCTGAGGGATTTGTGAATTTTAGGTAACAAATACAGGATAGGTATCTGTGGAAATTCCTTAGTTAAAAAGCCAAACTCATCATTTGTTAACCAACCAGTTTCAAGTGCACATTTCAAAGTATAGTCAATCTGTCCCTTAAACAGGATGTGGCATTGCTAGGAAGTTTTCTATATGTAGTACTGTCCGATAGTTGTCTAAGGGCCTCTAATCTATAATCACTATAGTCCTGTATAACTATAGCCCCGTCCTTATCAGCCAGGTGTATAATAATTAATTCATCCTCCATTTACATTTTCAGGGCCCTACATTCACCATCAGAAATATTAGAGTATGTCTGTACTGGAACAAAATTAGATTTAGATTTAAATCTGTCTGGAGTCAGTTTCTGGTGTGTTCTTAAACATTTCTTTTATATTTAGCAGTCTCTGAATCAGGTGTAGATCAACCATAGTTTGAAAATTATCATCTTTTGGTGTAGGAACAAAAAAAAGGACTCTATTCAATAACTTTAATTCATCATTATAGAGAGGTCTACTACTTAGATTTTACACTATAGCTGACATATTTTCTTGGGTGTGCGGGCGTCTGCATTTTTTGAAACAGGTAAAGGGGTCTTAATGGATGATCTAGTGGTCACATGGGTAGAATAAGCAATTTGTGTATCTTTAACACCTTCATTTTCTGATGATTCAACACCACTGGTATCAACAGTATCTACTGATTTATTTTGTCTCTGCAACCTGCATCTGTTCCTCTGACCTCTATATCTGTCCTTCTTGCCGTATAACCACTTATAAAAATGTTTCTCCCTATAGTCAATTTACACTGCACTCAACTTTTTATTCTTAAATGCAACCATATCTTTTTTATATTTTTCAACCAGCTTGTCCAACTTAGTCACCCAATCTTCTGTTTTGTCCTCAATTAAAAGAGTAACTTTGTGTCTTAATAATATCAATCTCTATTTTCATTTTATTTTCCAATTTCGTCCCCTCCTCTATAGTAAGTAGTATGAGATCATATGAGCACTTATTTAAGATGGAACACCACAAACTGCAGAATTCTGGGATTGTTCTCACAATAGTATCGACATTTTTCATCCTAAAACCCCATGGTATTTGTTTACCGCAATGGTAATTTGATAAGTATACTGCATGCAAGTGGTAGTCCAGTTTATGTTTTCTAAGATTTAATAATCTACAGTATATATCAATGTGAGTATCACCCTTCAACTCATGCAAATCCATGGTGACCCATATCCTCTCTGCATCATCATCTGTATATACAAAAGTGTCAGTTTTCACTGTGTCGTCCAAAAGAGCACTGTCCTCCACTTGTGTTGGTTCCACTATATCTGAAGGGTTAAAACAAGCTTAGATCCAATAGAAAGAAAATGTTGCTCCAAAAGTCAAAAATAGCAAAATTAAGGTGAAAAACCCCCAAACATAAATAAGAAACTTTAAAAAATAAATAAAACAAAAAGGAACCAGGACTAACAGAGCTCAAATGGCCCAAAGTGAACACAGTTATAAAATGAAAAAAGTTTGCTGTTCCGCAACATAGCCTTATAACCTGAATGATACAAATATATTGTTATAATGCCAAACATGTCCAACAGTCACTTGTGTATTTCAGGGATATAGCCATAATGACATCATGAAAATTAAGATACCCTAGTATGCTTCCAGGCGATTTATTAGTATCCCCAATTGACAGACTCAGATATAGTTGGCCTATTATATTTATCATACAAATGCACTAACCAGATGGTATAAATGCTAAGTTTTCAAAATAAGCCAGAGAGTGCGATACCTATGGGGACTTTATGTTATATGTTGATAATGCACCCTGGTGTTTGAAGTGACTGTGAACAGTGAGTGCAGATTTCTTATAGTGTTTACTTTTGTAAATATCCTGTTTTCGTGTGGGATCTAGATGATAATTTGGAGTTCCATAAATGGGATCTTGTGGGAGAAAGAAATTGGTGAGGGATGGATTAGGGGTGGAGAAATTCTAAAAAGTGAGATCTGTTGATGATTGAGGAATGTCCGGGAATATGGCCTCTGACTTTTTAAAAAAATCTGTTTTGGTTGTAAAAAAATAATTCTTTGTTGATGTTTTTACTTTATTAATAGCGTGAAATGTGTTCACATAATTAATTGCTTTAGTCCTGGCTCCGAAAATAAAAGGCCCTAAGCTTGAGATTTTTGGATCTGTGTGTCTTAACACTATTCATCTTCTTTTTGTTGCCAGTGCAACTGAGTATTGAATCCATTGCCTGACCACATATGAATCTAGAGTAGATTTGTTAGTCTCCTCAAATCTTTTGACATTTTTTTGTAATGGTTCTAGGGTATCTAAGACCCAATCCTGGCAGGACTTAAGGTACCAGTCAGGACCTTTTCATATGTTAAAGTTTAATTTATCACCAAAAAATGTAAGTTGGTTTACATCCATGTCAGGGGTTAAAAGAGGAGTAAACACCAGAATTTTTGTTGTTTAAAAAGATAACCCTTTTATTAACCATTCCCCAGTTTTGCATAACCAACACAGTTATGATAATACACATTTTAGCTCTGTAATTACCTTCAATCTATGCCTCTGCAAACTGCCCCCTTATGTAAGTTCTTTTGACAGACTTGCATTTTAGCCAATCAGTGCTGACTCCTAGGTAACTTCACTGGTGTGAGCTCAATGTTATCTATATGATACACTTGAACTAACGCCCTCTAGTGGTGAAAAACTGTCAAAATGCTTTAAAATTAGAGGCGGCCTTCAAGGTCTAAGAAATTAGCATATGAGCCCACCAAGGTTTAGCTTTTTATTATCAGTTATTTGCAGAGAGCCAACAGATTCAGCAGCGCTATCAACTAAGAATACCAAAAGAACAAAGCAAAATTAGTGATAAAAGTAAATTGCAAAGTTGTTAAAAATGACATGACCTATTTGAATCATGAAAGTTTACTTTGGACTTGACTGTCCCTTTAAGGCATTTTTAATGGACAGTTTTGAACGAGGACATTCAGCCAATTGTTTTGAAAGGGTTTAAGTATAAAGAAATCTATAAATTTAGTAACCCTATTGTGGGTATCCACTGAGAAGAGTGAGGATGTTGTTGCTCTATTGGATCAAAACATAATTCCCCTTCATTATAAATTAGTTTGGGCTTATGGCATTTGTGCGTTTTTACATTTAGGCAAACTGTCAGTTGATGAGGAATCTAAAAATTCTAGAGCATACACTAACTGACCAGATTTTTTTAAACTTATATCTGTTTCCATATAGGTCTGAACATAAATTAGGGTTAATATTTGAATAAGCAGATGTTCTAGTAACTGAGTGAAGCAAACGTGAAACTCATTTATGACATTGTTTAATAGGCAATTTTATAGAAGCTTTTAAAGAAAATGTTTCCTTTTTTATGTAGCTTTGTTATAAACACTATTAGTTTGAGAATAATTTGCTAAAGCAATAGCAGATTGTATCTAATGACTGAATTGCTGTCTACGATTCTCCATATACTGCAGTTGTTAGAAAGTAACCAGTGAACACTATTTACCTGAATTGGAAAATGAAGCTTTAAAACAAAGGAATGATGAGTAGAAGGAATATATGAACGAGTACTACCTTGAGGAGGAGAAGCTGTGAGGGAAAAGAATGTAAGAGGTAGGAAAAAGTGAAGACGACCTCTGAGAGGTAGGAAAAAAGGCACGCTTCATTAAAGGGACAGAGGGGAAGGAGGAGAAAGGTCAAATGGAGTCCAAAAGCAAAAGGGATGGAGAAGGAGCAGAAGATGTCAGGACGGGGAATATAAAGTGAAAAATTGAGCACAATGAAAACATAAATAAAAATAAATACATATAAGCAACATTATATAATGAAAATGTGATTTTAGTAAAACTGACAGATAAAATAATAACATTTTGTAAGAATAAGATATGAGAAATGAAACAGAAAAAGAGACATAAATAGAAATGTAAGCAAGAAAATAGATAAAATAAATAAAATGGAAGATATATAGGAAAAAAATAATAAGAAATATTATTAAACAAAGAACAGACAAAAATAAGCTTAATTAAAGTGATAGGAAAGTCAAAATTAAACTTGCATGATTCAGATAGAGCCTGTCATTTTAAGACACATTTAAAAATTCACTTCTATTTTCAAATGTGCTTCGTTCTCTTAGTATTGTTAAAAAAGGAATATGCACATATCATACACTAGTGGGAGCTGCTGCTAATTGGTGCCTGCACACATTTGTCTCTTGTGATTGGCTAAATAGATATTTTCAGCTTCCTGTCAGTAGTGCACTGCTGTCTCTTCAGCAATGGATAACAAGAGAATGAAGAAAATTTGATAATATAATTAAATTGGATGTTCTATCTGAATCATAAAATAAAATTTTGGGGTTTACTATCCCTTTAAACAGTTTAGATACATTTATAAAATATACAATACAATAAAATATATATGCAACAAATGACAGATTTATAATTACAAAATTGGAGCAACAAAGAAAAAAAGAGGAAGAGTTGCTACTTGCTGGGCACTATACGGTCATTGGGACTATTCTAGTTGGTCATTTACTTATCTGACCATCCAGGCTATTGAGCAATACAGGAAAATATTAAGCAAAATGTTTGTCTCTGTCTCTTTAATAAAATCTATCATTAACAGC
>CAJPDP010345147.1:0-10755 GCA_905336975.1 Bombina variegata variegata
GGGATTATCTATCTTTTAAAAATTCTATAGTCTGTCCCTTTATTGGCAAAATTGGAAATTGAATCAGCATTCAGGCTGCTTCCAATTCATCCTTCTTCATTTTATTTGATTGAATGTTATTTTGAGGTTACTTACTATGTGGATATGTGTCTTCCAATGGGGTGCTCCATTTGCTGTGCATATTTTGAGGTGTTAAGCTCTTTTTTGCACTGGGCGGTGGTGGAGTCTGTTGGGAGGGACATGATTGCTCATTATTTTGATGATTTTTTGTTGGTAACCCTCAAACTAGTCAGTGTGCTTAATTGATGACTGCAATAAAGGCTGTGATGGTTGGTTTTGCGGTTCCTCTGGTGGATGACAAAACTCAGGGCCCTTAGATTTAGAGGCTATGCAGTGTCATTTGCGACTAGATAAGTTGGTGGCTATGCTGGAGGCAGTTTTGCCTCAGCCCTCTGGGCCGGCCACGGTTTAGTCTGCTTGCTAAATTTTGCAGGGCTGGGTGATCACCATGGGGCACAAATTCAATAATCGATTAAAGGAGCAGCTGCAAAGCGCACTGATTTAAAGGCTAGAATTAGGGTGTCAATGGACATGGTTGAGGATTTGAAGGTCTTAGAGACATTCCTGATTGATTTTACTGGTGTTTGCATATGGCAAGGTCCTGCCATCTCTAATCAATCCCTGCATTTTTTCACTGATGCCACAGTGGCATTTGGTTATCGGGCTTATCTTGAAGGGGAATGTAGAGCAGAATCTTGGTCTGATGAGTGGGTGCAGAGGGGTTTGATGAGGAACCTTTGTCTATTAGAACTTTTCCCCATTGTTGTGTCTGTTGAGGTGTGTGCTACTTGCTTGCATGACAGGTTGGTAGTTTTTTGGTCTGACAACCTGAGAGTTGTATATTAAATTAATCGCCTATCGGTCTCTACGTTTTCTTTGTAATTTAGTTCTGTGATGCTTACAATTTAGCATCCAATTCAATGCTATGCATGTTCCTGGGGTGTGCAATGTTATGGCAAATGCTCTGCCAAGGTTTAAATTGGAAGACCATAGGAGGGTAGCTAAAGGGGTGGCAGCTCATGGTAGTCCATGCCCATTTTATATTTGGCAGTTGCAAACTCTGGCATTCCATCTTCCCTTTAGTTCAGGTGTCACTGGCCCTGGCTACTTAGACATGTGAGGCACTGGAAGGAGTAGCAGTCTTTCTGTGAATCCAAGAGGGTTACTGTGGGCGATCATGACCAGGGAATGCTGTTAGAGTGGCTGGTATGTCTTCTGCGTAGGGTTGTAAGGAAAGCTGCAGTCCAGAGTCGGTTAGCTGTCCTTCTGGCTTATTCAGTAACATTTTTGGTGAAAACAGTTAGTTAGGGGTTAGGGGAACAGATGTAAGGGAGCCAATCACTGCCACGCTGTTAGGTTGTTCTGTCGTGCTATGAGGTTCTTTTGTTCCAGATGTCTTTGCTCTGTCATTTTATGGGCATCTGCATAGTGAAATTAGTAGCACCCTCTAATTCAACTTGAAGTTGCGGGTTTCAGGTGGAGCATGTTAGGTTGGCCTATGATGGTGTTTTGCTTTTTGTATGGATCAGGAAGGGAGGGACCCATGGTTTTCTCTGCCCCACCAGGAGGGCTCGTTGGTATGCATGGTTGCCATTTTGTCCCAGTAAGAGGTGTTGCACCCACTTTACAATGACAGTATTTGGTTCACTATCTTGTTGTCATACATGGCCTGGCCCTTTAGGGTTTAGTTACCTTTTTTTCCCCAACTTCCTATTTAAGCCCTCCTCTTGCACTCAAACAGTGCTTGGTGTTTTGATTTTGACTGTTGCCTTATCGTGCTCCTAAGCCTTTCTACAGTTCAGGATTGAACTTTCTACTTATACTGAACCTTTTATGCTTTAAACCTTCCTAGAGAGGAATCTGCTAACTGTATTACATGTTCCTAATTGGATATAATTGTTTCTGAACGTTGCTCTCTTTTCATCTTTTCAGCGTATGTTACTATCTCCTTGTCAGCTGTTGCTGATATAAAGACCTTATCCGGATCCTCTCCCAGGCATGGGTACATCCAAGGTATTTGCCCTTTTGCTCTTTTGTCTTCCTGAGAATTTGCATTTATCGTATCTGTATCACAGCCTGTCTCACGGATCCACTTCCTACCTGACACTCCATTCAAGCTATATGCAGATCCGTTATCTCTCCTCCATAGTGAGTTTACATCACATGACCGGACTCTCAGTTACAAGCTGCAGTTGCAGAGAAGAACTGCTACTTTATTTCTGATCGTAATTCATTCAAGTACCAGCATAACTGTCAGTTGTACCATCTGGCAGATAAGTTAGTTACTTTGTAGATGCAAGTAACCGCTCTGTTTCCTGCTTAACCCTTTGTTGTACTTGTGCCTGACAAATTCTGTCTTTTCAGTATTGTTATATGTACTGCTCATTTTCCTCTGCATTACTGTTAAATGCTAATATAGATTCTGTTGCCACACCTACTAAAGCAGTGCAAAACTGGTCTTGTGTTAAAAACTAAAACAGTCTATGATCAAAACACCTGATTCCTTTTACCAATTAGAGGAAATTCTTAGTGTGAGACTGTTATATAAATACTTTCTGACATTCTAAGTATATGTAAGTACTAAGGCATAACATAATACAAAGCCAAAAAGATTTATATATATATAGACTTATTCCAGTTTTCAGCTATTACTATGGAACCTATAGATTTACCTACGCATGTTGTAAACCTAACACAGAGGGTAGACTTACTCTCCCAGGGTTTAAGGGAGTTGCAACTTTAAAATCAAACCCTTCATTAATTACTTAAAGAGACATAACAACCAAAACCTGACCTCGCTGGGGAACCCCAGGTTAGCCCACCGGAAAAGTTCTCTGGGGAAAGAAGTCAGTTTCTTGAGTTCAAGAATGCTTGTTTTTTGCTTTTTCATTTGAAACCTCGCACTTATGCTACTAATAGGCAGAACGTACTAACGGTAATATCTTATTTAAGTGGTGAACCCCGTTCCTGGGCTAACACTTATTTTGAGTCCAACGACCCTATACTGGAAGATATAAATGCTTTTTTTCAAGCAATGTCACATTTATACGAAGATCCATTCAAACAACAGACCACAGAGACCTCTTTAAGAGCTTTAAGACAAAATAACCGTCCTGTAGAGGATTATATAGCGCAGTTAAAGCGCTGGGCCAAGGATACAGAATGGAACAAAGTATCACTCCCTAACCAGTTCCGTTTGGGACTATCAGAGACATTAAAAGATGATCTGGCAAAGATGGAAATACCCGAAAATTTAGACGCACTGATGACTTTAGTGATATCTATGGATCGCAGTCTCAGAGAGCGTAAAACAGAAAGATATACCACTCGTCCACCTACTTATCGCCCACATAGCTCTCACGTGGTACAGGCTTCTTCTGAACCGCCGATGGAGATTGGGTTTGTTAAAGGACCGTTCAAATAACCCAACTTACTGTATGCTCTCTGTCTGTTAACAGTGGGATCAAACCTGGTTCTCAACCCAGACTATGATTGCCTGTGGGAACTTCATAGACAAGCAGATTGTGAATGATAATAAAATTCCAATGGTTGTCAAACAATTCCCTCAGCCTATTCGTGGTATTGACAGCAATTACACTACATCAGGACCCACCACCGACCAGACTATCCCCCTGTTAATGACTACTTCCACTGGTCATACTGAATACATTACCTTCAAAATAATTAATTCTCCCCTCTTTCACATTATACTGGGTATTAACTGGCTAAAACAACATTCCCCACAGATCACTTGGACTGACTTTTCCATTGATTTAAATTTCCCATACTGTAAACAAACTTGCTACCCTATCACCTTAATTAATCACTTATCTTCTGACACCTTGCTCGAAGTATATTCTGACTTCCATGACGTATTTGACAAGGTTGATGCTCAGAACTTACCTCCACATAGGCCATTCGATTGTCCTATAGATTTGATTCCAGGGTCTTCCATACCTTATGGCCATCTATACCCCATATCACAAGATGAGTTAACACACCATATGACTTACCTAGATATAAACCTGCTAAAGGGATTCATTAGACCTTCCACTTCCCCAGCTGGTGCAGGTATGTTCTTCGTGAAAAACAAAGATAATTCACTTAGACCTGTAATAGACTATAGATAACTGAATAAAAGAACCATTAAGAACAGGTATCCACTCCCCTTCATACCTGAATTAATTGAAAGACTCCAAGGTGCTAAGGTTTTCACAAAACTAGACCTCAGGGGAGCATACAATTTAATTAGAATCAGAGCAGGGGACGAATGGCTGATGGCATTTCGTACCAGGTATGGTTTGTTTGAATATGCTGTCATGCCATTCGGACTGTGCAACGCACCAGCCACTTTTCAGTGTTTTATAAATCATATATTCCAAGACTTTTTAGATGTATGTCTAGTGATATATCTAGATGATATTTTGATTTACTCTCAAAACATGACTGACCATATTAAGCACGCCAGATCCGTTTTAACACATCTCCGTTCACATCACTTGTATTCAAAAATTGAAAAGTGCCTATTTAATACTGATGAGATTACATTCCTAGGCTATCATATTTCTTCAAGGGGAATATGTATGGAGACTGCTAATATCGAAGCTGTTATCTCTTGGCCCATTCCTAAATCTAAGAAAGATATACAGAGGTTTTTAGGATTTTCCAATTTTTATCGAAAATTCATTAAGAACTTCGCTAAAATAACCAAACCTCTTACACGACTTGTTAGTTCCACCGCCACCTTTCAGTGGTCCGCAGATGCACAACATTCCTTCGATCTCCTCAAAATGTTATTTACTAACGCTCCCATAATCCGTTTCCCCAACAGTGCCCTCCGATTATGCTATTGGAGATGTTCTATCACAAAGAGACAAATTAAATTCTCCCTTACACCCTATTGCCTTTTATGCCAGGTTTATGTTAGCAGCTGAGATTAACTACTCCATAGGGGAAAATGAACTTTTAGCCATTAAATCAGCCTTTGAACATTGGAGACACCTTCTAGAGGGAACCTACAAGCCCATAGTCATTTATACTGACCACAAAAACTTACAGTACTTAAAGACTAACAAGACACTTACCTCTAGACACGTAAGGTGGAATTTGTTCTTCAACTGTTTTAACTATGTCATAAACTACAGGTCAGGTGTAAAAAATGGCAAGGCTGACGCCTTATCACGCAAAGACCCTAAAACACAATATATCTCAGAACCCTCAACTGTAATTCCCCTGGAACGTTTTGTTGGGCGTACTACTGATTTATGGGCATTGGTAAAACAACACCAATCTACTGATTCCAGCTTACCTATACAGGAATTGGTCCAAAAATCAGATCAGATGTATTATTATAGTCATTGTCTATATGTACCACCTTCTCTCAGAAACACTATCCTGAAACTAAACCATGATTCTACCTTAGTAGGACACCCTGGGATTAGCAAAATTTATGAATTGATCGACCGTACCTTCTGGTGGCCAAAACTAAGACAAACAGTTGCTAATTATATCCAATCCTGTACTACTTGTAACATAAGTAAGGTTGACAGAAAACATTCTTATGGACTGCTGATTTTACTACCTATTCCTAAAAAACCATGGCAAGACATTGCCATGGATTTCATTGTTGAACGTCCTAATTCCTCTAATTGCAATACCATCTTGTTAGTGGTCGACCTATTAACCAAGATGGCCTACTTTCTACCCAACCAAGGTCTTCCTACTGCTTTCCAGACCACAGATCTATTTGTTAACAACATTGTTAAGTTGCATGGTCTACCTCACACAATTACCACAGATAGAGGTTCACAATTCACCTCAAAATTCTGGACACATCTCTGTAAACAACTTAGGTTGACCCACCGATACAGTTCTGCTTACCATTCTCAGATAAATGGTTGGACAGAGTTGACCAACCAGTGGCTAGAACAGTACATTCATTGTCACTGTTCTCAACAACAAGATGACTGGTATGATTTACTCCCTATAGCCGAGTTTGCATTTAACAATACAGTTAACTCCTCCACTAAGTTAAATCCTTTTTTTGCAAACTATGGCTTCCACCCAGCTTTCCATCTATTTCCTTGATTCCACTTGTCCTAAAGTTACTGACACCGTTAATTCTCTCAGTCAGGGATTTAAGCTAATTCAGGATAACATCAAATTGTCCCAGGAACAGCAAAAATTATACTATGATAGGAAACGTAGACTACACCCAACTTATGCCTTTGGAGACCAAGTCTTGTTGTCTACGAAAAACCTTCGTCTGCATGCTCCTTCCAAGAAATGTAGTCCTCTTTTCATTGGTCCCTTCAAAGTCATTCGTGTTATTAACCCGAATGCTGTTACTCTAAAATTACCTCCTAATTACCGGATTCACCCATGTCTCCCTCCTCAAGCCCTACTTTCCCTCTCCCTCATCCTACACGCCGATGCCACCTAACCCACCTTCTCTATTGGACCTTGGAGAGTATGAGGTTGCCAGTATACTGGATTCCAGATACCACCACGATACCCTTCAGTATTTAGTACACTGGAAGGGCTATGGATCTGACTAGAATTCCTGGGATCTTTCTTCGAACCTTTCAGCTCTGAAACTCATCTCTCTGTTCCATAGGAGACATCCGGAAAGACCCAAGCCTTGATCCGCTGAGCGGCTCCCTTGGGTGGGGCGTTATGTCATATATGGCCTGGCCCTTTAAGGTTTAGTTACCTTTTTTTCCCAACTGCCTATTTAAACACGCCTCTTGCACTCAAACAGTGCTTGGTATTTTGATTTTGGCTGTTGCCTTATCGTGCTCCTAAGCCTTTCTAAAGTTCAGGATTGAACTTTCTACTTATAATGAACCTTTTGTGCTTTAAACCTTCCTAGAGAGGAATCTGCTAACTGTATTACATGTTCCTAATTGGATATAATTGTTTCTGAACTTTGCTCTCTTTTCAGCGTATGTTACTATCTCCTTGTCAGCTGTTGCTGATACAAAGACCTTATCCGGATCCTCTCCCAGGCATGGGTACATCCAAGGTATTTGCCCTTTTGCTCTTTTGTCTTCCTCAGAATTTGCATTTACCGTATCTGTATCACAGCCTGTCTCATGGATTCACTTCCTACCTGACACTCCATTCAAGCTATATGCAGATCCGTCATCTCTCCTCCATAGTGAGTTCACATCACATGACCGGACTCTCAGTTACAAGCTGCAGTTGCAGAGAAGAACTGCTACTTTGTTTCTGATCGTAATTGACTCAAGTACCAGCATAACTGTGAGTTGTACCATCTGGCAGATAAGTTAGTTACTTTGTAGATGCAAGTAACCGCTCTTTTTCCTGCTTAACCCTTTGTTGTACTTGTGCCTGACAAATTCTGTCTTTTCAGTATTGTTATATGTACTGCTCATTTTCCTCTGCATTACTGTTAAATGCTAATATAGATTCGGTTGCCATACCTACTAAAGCAGTGCAAAACTGGTCTTGTGTTAAAAACTAAAACAGTCTATGATCAAAACACCTGATTCCTTTTACCAATTAGAGGAAATTCTTAGTGTGAGACTGCTATATAAATACTTTCTGACATTCTAAGTACTAAGGCATAACACTTGTTCACCAGGATGGGTCCTGGTTTATGTGCTTTTGATTTCAAAAGGTTTCATCCTTGGCAGCGAGTAAAATTGGTTTAGATATTTTGTGTATTGCCCCTCAGTCTTTTAAACTAGGGGCAGTGATTAGTGCAGCTGTGCTGGGGTGGTCTCCAGATAGAATCCATGCCTTGGGGGCGATGGAGATTGAAGAGGTACAAAAGCTTTGTTAGGCCTTTAAGCCACGCTAATTTACTTATTTTTTGTTTATTCATTTTTAGTTGTTTTTGAGTTTTGATGAATGTTTGTGAATTTGATGTTAATTTATTGTTTTGCAGGTAGTGTGGCAGTTTTGCAGGTAGTGTGGCAGTTTTGCAGAGAGTTTGGATCGTTGGCAATTCTTTTGTGCACTGTGTCTCCATAAGAGCGCTTGCAGTTCCTGATGGCAGTCAGCTTGGTTTCTTCTAGGGCTGGAATTTAGTGCTTGGGTTGTAGAGGTTTATGATGGTTGGAGCTACCAGCTCTGCTTCAGGATTCCCATTGTAGATGGGGCAAGCCCAAAATCATTATTATCCATCTGGCTGGTAATAACTTGGGGGTTGTGCCTGTGTTAGACTAGATAAAAATGATGTTATCTGACCGTAGGTGGTTGCATGCTTGGCTGCCTGATGTGAAGATAGGATAGTCCAACATAGTTCCCAAGGTAAAGTGGCATCAAAAGGTGTGCCAAAAGGCGACTTTTAGGATGAGAAAAAAGGTGTACAGAGAGTTGGGCCACATGTGATTTGGGGGATTTTGTGGTGAGGCACGCAAACATCTCAGCTGGTAACAAAATCCTGTATCGACCTGATTGTGTTCACCTCACAGACTTTGGGTTAGACTTGTTTTTCTCTAATATTAGGCATGTCTGCATGTGAACTCTTGTAGAGGGTGGTCTTGGCCCAGGTGGCAGACAGAGAGTGGGGAAGAGTCACGGCTATTGTGGGATGAGAGATGTCCTTAGGTGCTGCCTGAGGGTTCTCCTCCTGGGTGTGCGGTGGGCCGAACAGCTTGAGTATTTTTCTTCTGTCTGGTAGGGAATTGTAGCTAGGCTCCACTCTGCGTCAGTGTGCCTCAATTGGCCTCTATTGCTGCCATCCGGATTAATTGATAAATTATACAATTAAGTTATAGTGCCTTGGACACGAACGCACACAGACACACAAACACACATATATGATTATTAAATGTAAAATAGGTGTTTATTATTAATAAAAGTAATTTAAAGGGATATAGTATATGACATATATAATGATTATAAATTAAGCCAGCATTATAGATGTGGTAATTACCAGATAACTGATTTGCACTGTTTTTATTTGCAAACGGCAACTTTGCTCTCTATTAAAATACTGCCTAGAAAATTCATAACAAAATCACCATTTTAAAAGGGCTGTGAAGGTCTTTTACAATATATATGCCTCAACCTTTTCAATATAGGTCTCACGTGCTTGTATTTAATTTTGAGAGCCAGAAGATAGATATGCATATAATAAATTACAAAAAGAAGAGATCCTGCCATCCAGTGGGTTATTGAGAAAAGTGCATTTTAATTAGAGCTAAAGTAGATCTGAAAGTGTATTTTTTTTTTTTTTTAAGGAAACATCCATTTTTTTAAATTGTGCAATATATGTAGCGTGCAGTTAAAGAAAACAGATTTCCTAACTAGGAGCTTTACTGATTTGGGCCTGATGTTCAAAAGACATTTGACTACATTGAGAAATGTTTATTTCAGACTCTCCAGTCTCGCAAAGCTTGTAAAGCTCTCGCCGGGTGAAATGTTCTAAAAAATGTACAGACGAGTACTGATGTGCCTTTCATAGAAAAGTATAGGGCGCGACTTCTGATTCTGAGCACATTGTTAGTAAATGCAAATCTCTGTTTTATATATATCTATATATATATATATATACACTGTATATATATATATATATATATATATATTATGCAGTAGTTAAAAAAATCTATATGCAAACTGAGTTTCACAATAAATGCAGTATATTTCTTATAATTGCATTTCATACAATTGAGAGCGCCTCAGAGGCTAAAGTGTGACTGTGAGATCAGTTAAATAAGCAATAATCACACTACAATCGCTCTATAGGACAATTTACAACAAAATTAATATATCCAGAAAACCCCCCCATATAAAATCACTAATCATAAAAAGCACTAATCATATATGTGCATATAGAAAATGGCCAAAAAAGAAAAAAAAAAGGGAAAAAGTGTCTGAATATTATATAAGTGTAGTGTCCAAAATATCCAAACATGTCCAAAAAATAATAATATATATATATATATATACAAAAATATATTTGGTGACGAATTGCCGATCCTTAATTAATCTTCAAATAATATCTTGTGCCAAAAGTAACCTAAAAATGAAATATACAAACAAAAAAACAAAAAAAGTTGGTAATGCTCACCTACCAATAAAAGAGTGACTAAGAGTGCAACCTAGATAAGAGTATAGTATATAAATAGTAGAAAGAAAGTGGCGTTCACAATTGCGTGAATTCCAAAAGTCTAGGATATAAGCACCTAATAGACAATATTTAAATAAAACAATGACAATTGAGTATGATAAGTGCAAAATATACTTTATATAAATTCATGTAGATATAAATATACATAACAAATCCTAAAAAATAAACCATTCATACATACACTCACACACAGCAAGGGGTCCCCTTAATGCAAACAGAGCATAAATGGTATAAATGAGTGGTGCACCACTATAAAGTCCTGTTAGCTGCAGATAGAAAAGGCAAAAAAGCACAATGAAGCCATAAGGTGTTCAAGCATAGGTATTGCAGGAAAGCAGCAAGCAAGACTGTAAAGCTGGTCTCAAACGATGCAAAGTCAAGCTGTGATGTGGTGCAGGACTTATAGTCATATACAAGAGGAAACACAGTTGCTCAGTAAGCAAGGAAATTATGTTGTCAAAGAATTTATGGTAAATGTTCCAATCATTTCCACCAAACGCTTAAGATGGTAATAATGCAAGATAGATTATTGCAAAAGTTCCATGGAGCAAGTGCCACAGTTATTGAGGACCATCAGCATACAACCGCATCCG
>CAJPDP010345234.1:0-10642 GCA_905336975.1 Bombina variegata variegata
ATTATTTCACTGTTCTAGCTCACTAATTTTTTTTATTTTTTTTTATTTTATACACAACATAAAATATACATCCACATATTACATATACACAATGCTTTATACAGGATTAAATATACACATATACCAATGTAGAACCTAATAAACTAACTCTCTCTATCTAAAAATCCTTTTAACATTAATACAAAGAAAAAAAAAAGGGAAGAGAAAGGGGAAAAAAGAGGGGAAGGGGAAAGAAGGGGGGGAAACGCCCCCCCCCCCTCCTCCCTCCTCTCCCTCCAAAGCACCTCTTTTAAATACCTGTTCTCATTTTTTTATGTATAAATTCTTCCCAATAGAAACAAATCATCTGGGAAACGTGTTCTCTCTTAGATTTCAAATAAGCATATTCTTCGAGTGTTAGAAGTTCATTAATTCTGGAAAATACCATTTATTTATCAGGGACATGTGTTTTTTTTCAATTTCTAGCTAATATAGATTTTATTCCGTTTAATATGTACATTATAAGTTTAGCTCTTATTTTGCATATGCCTTTAATAGGTTTATTTAAAAAGGCAGTATATATATCTAATTGAAACTCTTCCTTCCCAATTATCTTTTGAATGCATCTGGCGATTTCGTCCCAAGCATTTTTTACCATGGGGCATTCCCACCATATATGTTGCATATTACCTATCATTCCACATCCTCTCCAGCATTGATTAGAAGCACTTGGGTAAATACTATGTAGTCTAGCCGGGGTTAGATACCATCTGGTAAGGATTTTATAATTTAGTTCTTGAATATTAGAAGAGGAGGAAGACCTAGCTGTATTTAAAAATATATTTAGCCATTCTGAGTCCTCTAGTTGTAATCCTGTCTCCATTTCCCATTTTTGTATATATCTATATTTTATACTATCTTCTGATGCAGCGAGAAGTTTATAACTAAATGAAATGGTACTTTTTATGGGGGTCTCGTTATAACATACTTTTTCAAAATTGGTTAGTTGCCGAGTTAGTTTTACTCTTTCTGGATGATGTTCCAGAAAGTTGTGCAATTGTAAATATTTTAACCATTTACCATAAGTTAATTCGGCCAATTCCATTAAATCCTATTGGGGGTTGAGCCTGCCATTTTCTATAAATTGAATTAATGGTATGGATTGATATTGTTTTTGTTGATTGTAATGCCTAGGAATATGTCCCCCTTGAAATACCGCATTAATTGTAATCGGAAGTAGAGGGGACGGGATAGTTGAAATATTAGGGGAGTCTTTTAAAATGTTTCCCCAATTTTTAAAAGTGTGATTAATCATTTGAAACTGCTTAATACTCAGGGGCTTCCCTTCTATTGGAGTCCATATAGTTTTTTTTAATGGTTGTTGTGACACTAGATTGTTTTCTAACAATATCCATGCCTTATCCTTATAGTTAATGTGCCAATCTAGTATCCTTTGTAGTGTTATTGCCCTATAGTAGTTCTTAATGTTTGGTACTCCTAAGCCACCTAATTTCCTAGCCTTATATAAAATAGAAGCTTTAATTCTAGGTTTTGTTTCTTTCCAAATAAATGAATTTATAGTTTTCTAAAGATTAGTACAATATGTGTAAGGAATATTAATAGGTATTGTCTGAAATACATATAAAATGCGTGGGAGAATATTAATTTTTACAGTGTGTATTCGACCCAACCATGAGAGAGTTTTTGTTTTTAGATCCACTTGGAGATTTGTTTTAAGATGTTTTAAGATCCACTTGGAGATTTGTTAATAATTTAGAATAATTCTCAGAAAAAAGTTGAGTATCATTTGCCGATAATTGTACCCCCAAATATTTTAAAGAGGCTTCTTTCCAAATGAATGAGCTATGTGCTTTACATTCTTGGTAGTCCCTCATTGGTAACGAAATCTTAATCGCTTCCGATTTATTCTTATTAACAAGGAAGTTTGAATATTTCCCAAATTCCTGACAAATATGTTCTAAATTTTGAATGGACCAAACCGGCTCAGTTATTGTTAAGAGAACATCATCTGCGTATAATGATACTTTATATTCTTGATTCCCTATTTTTGTACCTTTAATATTTATATCTGAGCGTATTTTTGCTGCTAATATCTCCATGGATATCACAAATAACAAGGGAGACAGGAGACACCCCTGTCTTGTACCATTGGAAATTTCAAACGAATCAGAGAACACTCCGTTAACTTTCACTTTAGCAGAAGGTGATGTATATAAATGGGATATACATTGTCTAATTTTTTCCCCAAAACCAAATTTTTTAAGTGTTAATTGCAAAAAAGACCAATCTAGCGGGTCAAATGCCTTTTCGGCATCTAATGAGAGTGTTACTAAAGGTATTTTTTGTAATTTAGCATATTTTATTAAATGTAATGCTTTGATGGTATTATCTCTAGCTTCTCTTCTTGGCAAGAAACCTACTTGATCAATATTTATAATGTCAGGTAGTATTTTGTTTATTCTGTTAGATATAAGCTTGGCATATATTTTCACATCGTTGTTAAACAGCGAGATTGGCCTATAATTTGCTAATACATTAGGATCTTTACCTGGTTTGGGTAGCACTATGATCCTTGCTTCTAACATTTCTTTTGAGAAGGAGGATTCTGTGCTAAGGGAATTAAAAAAAGACAAAAGTTTAGGAGTCAGAATCTCAGACATTTTTTTACAATAGTTTGCACTAAAACCGTCTGGAACTGGACTTTTCCCTATAACGAGATTTTGAATCAACTGTATTATCTCCTGTAGGGAAAAAGGCTCATCTAACATTTTTTGGGGGGTTTTGGAAATAATAGGTACTTTTGCTTCATTAATATAATTAATTTTATCTTTTAAATTTTTTTTTAATTTATTTTGTATATCTAGATTATATAGCTGTTGATAATATCTCTGAAATTCTTTAGCGATATCCTGGCTTCCTACCTTATATTTACCTTGCCTATCTGTTATTTTAGAAATATATGTTTGTAATGTTCTTTTTTTCAAGTTCTAGCTAACAATCTCCCCGCTTTATTACCTTGATTAAAAAACACCTTTTTAAGTTGTAGAGCTCTGCATTGAGCACCCCTGACCAAGCAAGTATTAAGCTTTTCCCTAACCTCCCTAAGGGAGTCAGTTAATTGTCTATTATAAGGGTCTCTTTTATGTTTATTTTCTGCTTTAGAAAGTGAATCCAGAAGATGATCATAATGTTCTCTCATTCGTTTATTTATTCTAGATTTGTGTTTAATAAATTCTCCCCTTATTACCGCTTTGTGCGCTTCCCATCATATACTTGGAGAGGTGTCCTCGCTGAGATTAATACTAAAATATGTTTCAATGGTAAGAGTCTTTCCCGCTTCCAGGTAACACAGTATTTGTCTGCTGTCGCTATCTTGCGTTCCTTTAGCTCTAAAACATCTCTGTTCCAGGATATTCCATTATAAAAGATCCATATATTTTCCCAGACTTTAATGCTTCTTTTTTAGGGCATAGAAAGCTTATTAGTTGCCTATAGGAGGTCGGTAAAGCTAGAGCATCAAAGGTGTGCAGCCATTCTCTACCTCGGCCGGCTCCGCCCCCAAAAACTAAATTTAATTTTTATACTGAATTGTAATTAGTCCATGGCCATTTGGATGTAACGAATAAATCCGAACTAATTCGGATTTATTTGTTACAAATGCATTCGGTTAAGTTTAGTTTCATTGCTAGGGTAATTTGGAAATTCTAATTGATTCGAATCTCCCAATTTGGCGAATTCGTCTGAATTTCGATTCGTAACAAAACAAAACGCACATGTCTAATTTCCACTGTACAAAAACTATCAAGCTTACAGTCTCATGGTCCAAAAGTTTACGTGCCTTACAATATTAATATTTTAATGCTGATGATATCAACAAGATTGCACATGAACGAAGAACTGAAATCGTGCATCTTTGAAGCTAAAAAGTACTACACCCTTCTAAATTGTGCTGTACAATTTTCAGTTTCTCTGGTTGTTTATAAGAGCCTGGGGGTGGTTCAAAAGTTCAGGTGTGCATCTAAATTCTTCCTTGTATCATAGTCCACATAATAGGGCCTTGTAGCCAGAGCTAGCACAGTCTTGCTGGGTATTGATGTGTGCCAAGTTTATTTACTGAATAAGCACTTGTGTAGGTACCAAATAAACTTAAAGAACCAGCTTTTCAGCATTGCACTGTAGAAAAAGTGCACCTGAGGCATGGCCAATTTCCGTGCATGGAACAGCAACCCATTGTGAAAAAAGTAATTCTGTCAAACCTGGTCTATCAATCCATGTGGCTCATCTGCTAAATTGCAGCTAAGAAGTTGAAGTGAAATAAAACTCAGAATTTAATTCCACTTAAATCAATTCACAAAAATAAAGGAAAAAAAATAACATTGCAAGATACCACTTTCTTGTTTTTGCTATAAGATACCTTCATTTTGCTGTAAAAATGATACTTGCCCTACATGTTACATTATTTTATGAGGAAGTTATAATGAACGTACAATAGCAGATCTGTGTATAAGGGTCAGCAAGTTCCTTGAGGAAAAATTGAACCATTTAATTAGACTTAGAATTTATGTTGTTTTTGTTGAGACAGTACTTGTGTTTTCATAGACCAAAACTAGAGTAAAACTATCAACGCTGAAAAGACTAAAATGTGACTAAAGTACAAATGCTATTTTACTATGACTAAATCTATATCAAAATTTGGTGATTGCCACTGTTTTTGAGTATTGTTACTTTCATATCCTAGAAGTTATTACTTGCAATCATTGGCATCTGCATACATTTGTCCAGGGGATGGCAAATTAAAATGAAATACATAATTGTCTACCACCGGTGCATGATTATACATGTCATGACAGTGCCAGTGACAAAGCACAAAGCAAGCTCAAGCTGGCAGTTTTTCTCACTGGAGAATGGTTAGGACTTGGAGTTGGAGGAAGGGGCGGGATACTCTCATTTTTGGAAGGATTTGTAATCAAGAACAGCAGGTTACATTAGGGTGTGCATCAATATTTGTTGTAATATATATGTGTGTGTGAGTGTTTATGTGTGTGTATATACTCATATATAGTATAAATGAGTGTTTAATAAATAATTTCCTTTATTTATGCTGCATATTTTAATCTTAAAGATTGATATGCACACAAGTACATAGTGCAATACATATGCCCAGTTAGCCATACTTACTCAGACACACACACTCATGTACTTTGTCAGAAACATATATCCAGACAGGCAGCCACAAACTGATAGACAACTCACACTTGACCACAGACTTATCATACACAGTAATTTACATCTTCTGTAAGACATTATTACAGGAACCAGGGCTGGACTGGGAATAAATAGCAGCCCTGAAAAAATATGAAGATCAGCCTTATTTTCTGTTGAGTCAGTAGAATGCACATGCCCCATTTTTCTCAAAAGGGGTTACTGGGATACCCCTTCCCCTAATATTTTTTTCATAATTAAACTATATTACTTTGTATTAAATAAAAGTGCCAGATTGTTGTTATATAGGCACCTTACAACCCAATTGTATCCATTAATCTCTCTTTTAAATTGTAGCTTTCCAGCCCCAGCTGCTTCAGCCCACTGTGAAATTTCCTGGTATCCTGGTAGGCCAACATTAAGTAAAGGCAAACAGTTTTATACAAATACTGACAAATATTCTCTCTTACACACACATACCTGTATAAACACACACACACACACATACCTGTATAAACACACACACACACATACACACACATACACACACATACCTGTATATACACACACACACACACACACACATACCTGTATAAACACACACACACACATACACACACATACCTGTATACACACACATACCTGTATACACACACACATATATATATATATATCTGGCTCTGTCATCTAGGAGCGTGCTATGAGCAGTAAGAGCTTCTTACCGAACTGCTTACTTTGATATCCAGAACAGTTTTTTGTGAAGCGTGCTTTGGCATGCTTTCACTTGATTCCATATACAGTTATTGGACTGTGAGTTCTATGTACTAACAGCTTAAAGTACAGCTGGTACATTAGTATGATGTCCTATTTAAGTGTTTTTGTGTGTTTTGGTTATATGGTGGGGATTCCTATCATGCTCACTTAATAAAAGCTATTAATTACTCTCAATATTTGGTGTGGCCTTGTCATTCTTTGACAGTTATATATATTTTTAACTGTCCTTTCTTTTTATATTTAATTACAATACACACACACATTATATATATATATATTATATACACATATATATATACACACACACGTATATGTATGTGTATATATATATGTGTGTGTATGTATATACATATATATATATTTATTAATTACCCATACACACATATTTAACAATTTAAGATTGAGTTGATTAATAGCTATATTTATATTTTCCACCTGTGTGTGTGTGTATTTATAAAACAATATCAAATCACAAACTCATGGCGCAAACAAAAAAAAATCTTATTCCATCACTCTTCAATTGACTAAAATACACAAACAAATCTTTCTCTCTCTTTAAACTACCATGAAGTACTGTTTCAAAAAAGATTACATTATATACACAGTCTAAACACACTCCAACCAACAGGTTGGGAAAGAGTTATATTTAGAAATGTACTGATTTGCTATTCTATTTTTAGCCATCAAGCAGTCTATTAATAGAAAGCACTTTAGCTGCTTTTGGCATGGGAAACTACAGGAATCCCCATAATTTAAACATGAATATGCAAATACTTTGCAAGTCTGAATAAATACTTAATAGCCTGAAGAAATAACCAACATATTCTAGAAGAAACATGGAACAAAGGCTGGTAGCAGTTTTCTTTATATTACTTACTAAAACACTTCTAGACAGTCCCATTTAAGACAATATGAATTTATCAAGTAAGTTCTTACATAAATTATGTTTTCTTTCATATAGGTGGCGAGAGTCCATGAGCTGTTACGTATGGGATATAATACCCAAGATGTGGAAGTCCACTAGTATCAAGAAATGTGTATTTAGCCATCTGGTAGCAGTGATGGCTTACATTTTATAACAATATAATACATAGTTGCAATCACTGCTGTGATAGAATGCTACATACACTATATGGCAGCAGAGATTGCAACTATGTACAATATTGCTACAAATAAAGCTATAGTTGAAACACAGCTGCCATGTGCATGCTCCTGAGCTCACCTAGGATTACTCTTTAACAAAGTATACCAAAAGAACAAAGCAAAACTGACAACATAAAGTTATTTAAAATTGCATGCTCTATCTGAATAATATAAGTTTAGTTTTGACTTTACTATTCCTTTAATAAGATATTAATCTACCAATATACTACAAGGGTAGAAAAGGTGATGTGTAAAATTTGCAAATGTGAATTTAAATAATATATAAATAAAAAAATATACTTTAGGTGCTAAATAAATACAATTATATACTGAAGGGGTTAAAGGAACATTCTAATGCACAAATGGCATTGCTCTAATTGAAGCTCTTTAGCCAATTCGGATTGACAATCAAACGACTCCGTCAATCAGGAATGTGAAACCCCACAATTTTGACTCCCAGGTAGAGAATCAGGAATGCAAAGAAAATCGGGTTCAGCAGTGGTAGGAATTAGGAACATATCTGAGCCAAGGTGATTCTTTCAAACACCAACAAGAGTAAGTAAAAACAATCATTGTGTATGGTGTGCATAGCGGCTTTCCTTTCATAAAAAGTTATCAAGCTAATATTATTGCTTGAACCTTGCCAAAACAAACTACGCAGTGTCAACCCACATTGCTGACTTTAGCCATTATTGTTAGAAATTGGACCATCATATACAGTACACTTTTGTATTTTGTTTTGTTAAAAACCAAAACAAAAACAGGGCACTTTTTATTTTCTATCTTCAGCTACATGCTGAAGAATCTATTAAAAATTTAAAGGTACATTAAGGTCAAAATGAAACTTTAATGATACAGTGGGCAGGGAAATTGAAGCAATCTGATAATGCTTTGTCTTTCTGCTGTGCATTTGTGAATTATGCGATTCTATTGAATGTTTTTATTTTTTTATCGAGGTTTGAATAATTGACAAACCATAAAGAACCCCAAGTTCTAGGACTTCTGCACTTAGATACACGATTACAATTAATTACACTTCCAATAGACATAACTCAAAGGTGGAAGCCTAAAATAATACAACTTGTTAAGATAATATAATGCGCAATAAACATTTTAGAAGATCTATTTAGAAGAGACTCCTTTTAGCGAAACATAGTTATTGTAAATAAACTCCTAATAAAGAATAGTTTTTTGGAGTTAGCTGTATGGGATATAAACCATAAATAAAGCAAATGATGATTTAGGGGAGCTTCTAATCCTACTAAAAAGGGAGGTATTATTTCTAGGGGAGCCATGAAATGCAAAATAAGGGCTATTTTTTTTTTTAAATAAAAGCTTTTTAACAGAAACAAACCAGGACGTTTTGGTTCTCTGCTAATCATCACGTTAATAATAGCACCGCATACCTCCATTCAACTTTCTTAAAATGGACAATTTAAAGGGAATAAAAAAAAAAAAGTACAGTAAACAACTTTGCAATATACTTCCATTATTTTTGTCCCCTTTTCCTGTAATATAAGTCTAAAAATTGTGGATTTTGAAAATTGTCAGGATTCACAAGCTAGACCTTGCATGTATCTACCCCTAATATTCAGCTTGTTATCTTATTTTTGTTAACACAATGACAGTGGCAAGCGGTCTTCCAAATATGGAAAGTTGTGGGTGGATAAGTGAAAAAAACAAGTGCAGCAAGCAGGAGGTAATGTATTCTAATAATGCTCAGACAGACTTTGCTAATATGTTAATCTGTTAAAAAAGACTGTAGAACATGAGCTTTACTTTTGCTTTAAACTGTATATAAAAACTGCAGAAATATAAGCCTCCTGCTCTGTATTATGTGAGTAAATCTAAAGTACACAATACAGCTGTGAATGTTCACCAAGATTTGCTCCAAGATGGCAATGGCCGGTGTGAAAATATGGAGCTTCATGAACCAGCACCTGTATAGGGTTAAATAAGACAGCTGCCATGGGAGGAAAAACAATAGCATAGTGAAAAGTAACATTGTGTCCACCAGTTTAACCATTTGAGTGCTAAGCACTTTCCCATCCGGGTGCTAAGCTGATTTAAGTATTTTTTATTTTTTTTTTGAAATATATATATATATATATTTTTTACTTTTTTCTTTCTTTTTTTTCCAGATCCCCAAGAGACTTACACCGTTGGAAAGGTTAGGCGATTACCTCTCCAACGGTGGGTCTTGGGGGTCTGTAGCTGCTTAGATGCCTGAGATACAGGCTTCTAAGAAGCATGCCCCCTTTCCCTACACTTGTTATTGTAATTTTTAAATAAAGTTGCGCAGTGACGTCATCACGTCATTGCGCATGACGTCACCGCGCAAAACGTGAAGCCCCGGCGATGCCTGTCACTATACAGGCCTGATCGCTGGGGTAGGAGCCCCCAGATCTCCCTCAAGGTGGGAGAAGTGCTAGCAACGGCTCTGAGCCGTCGTTAGCACCTGAGTGGGAAACTCTGCGACGGCACAGAGCCGTTGTTAGCACTCAAGGGGTTAATGTCCCTTAAAGGAACATGAAACCCAAATGTTTTTCTTCCGTGATTCAGACAGAGCATGTGATTTTAAACAATGTTCCAATAAACTTCCATTATTTCATTTGTTTCGCTCCCTTGGTATACTTTGTTGAAAAGAATACTAGGTATCCTCAGGAGCAGCTGATTGGTGGCTGTACATATATGCCTCATATTATTGGCTTGCCTGATGCATTCAGCTAGCTCCAAGTAGTGCGTTGTGGCTCCTTCACCAAAAGGAAACCAAGAAAAATAAATAGAAGTAAATAGAAAAATTGCTTACAATTGTATTCTTTATCTGAATTATGAAACTTTAATTTTGACTTTACTGTCCCATGCACATTATAGGGACATTAAACACAAAATGTAAACTTCATGATTATGAACCTTCATATCTGAGAAAAATGTTGCAATGAAAACTGCAGCAACTGCAGAAAGAGACTGGGGTAGCCTGCCCTCTCTTCTCTTCCCTTAAAGTGATGGTAAACATTCCCCTTTGTATAAACAGATCCAGAACGTTAGCCATATTTTAGATGGAGTTTAATTCATCATTTGTGATGAATATACGCTATAACTTACTTTTTAATGTAGCTCTGAAATTCTAATACCCTGCACTCCGCCCACTTTATAAGTATTTTTTTTTTTGTTAGCTAAGTTTGAACTATTCTCCAATTGGAGCTCTTAGCTACTAAAAAAAAAATGGTGAGTCCCGTATGGCTAGAGTACTTACTGGAGAATAGTTCAAACCATCAGCTCCCAAAAAAACTTACTTTTGAAGTGGACGGCCAAGGTGCGGGACATAAGAATTTTATCGCTATAATAAAAAACAAATTATGCTTACCTGATAATTTTTTTTTCTTCAGATGGAGTCCACAGCTGCATTCATTACTTTTGGGAATTAAGAACCTGGCCACCAGGAGGAGGCAAAGACACCCCAGCCAAAGGCTTAAATACTCCTCCCACTTCCCTCATCCCCCAGTCATTCTGCAGAGGAACA
>CAJPDP010345324.1:0-12322 GCA_905336975.1 Bombina variegata variegata
CGGCGGGAAAGGGAGGAGAGGGACCCCACAGTAACAGGGTGTGCAGAAATTCTAATGTAATGTAACATAACACTTTCAACTATAATCCCCTGCAACATAAGGATGCAACCATGTACAATCATTGATCTCAAACAAATTAGTAGCCCCAAAAATTGCAACAGCTAGGAATAAGGATATTCAGTAATACTATATAAAATCCTACAGTGGGAGTATGTATAGTATTAAGCTATATAAAGAAAACTTAGCACAGACTTACAGGTTTCTCGTTGTATTTGGAATGGGAGATACAGCGGGAGAGCCCTGTTTTCATCAGCTAAACTAACAAGCAAGAAAGAACATCAAGCTAAACTATGCACTTATATTAAACAAGACAATTTATGTAGAGACATATAATATATACCGCTATATATATGGCTCCAAACAAAACAGGAGCAACACGCCATAAACAACAGACAATATTGAGCCTAGATAAAGTCTCCAATGATTATAATATCACTTAGTCTGGAAGAAAGTTTAAGTATAAGCACAGCTAGAAACCGTATAATTATGGGATGACTTAGTTAATTCTTTGTATTATTTATAACGTAGAGTTAGATAGAGACTGGAAGAGACTAGGCGTATATCCTGCTAATGTACGGCAGGAGAAATAGTGAGATGACTGAGCATGTACCAAATAAGGGGTAGAATTAAAACAAGACACCTACTTAGATAGATATCTCTATCACCATGTATGCTATTAGGAATTGTATACACATCTCAGACCAAGTTCACTAAATAAACTATTATGCTGAGCCGTGTCTTCCCAGTGAACACGGCCCAGCAACGTCTACAATAGCTGAAGGAGAGATTATGTATTCTTAGATGAGATGTGGGATGGGGGAGTCATCTGCTAATGTAATAGAGTGTACCTGGGATGGGAGAGAAAATCCCAATGAAGCTGGATGGTGGAAAGATTGAAATAAGTAGGCAAGCTTAATTAAAGGGTTACTACATGTATGTGCAATAATCTACTGTAAAGCTTATTATTAAAGGGACTAATCGGGCTGTTATATCTCCTAAAATAATCCTATGAATTCCCCTCAGAGTTATCATCCATAATTACAACTACATAGTATAGACTATAACTCCTAGAGACAGTGTAAGCAAGTAGATTGTAAGAGAAATATTTACTCTGTTCAGCCCACACCATAAAATTCGCAGAAATATATGTTTGGCCAGGAATCCTCCTGTACCCTACAACCATATTATAAAGAGTCTTATACACCCCCTAATATAGCAACGTACTCCATGTAAAAATAACTTGCAGCCTAAGCGTGTAATAACTATGCAGGGGTAGGGATTTAAATACTCTTAAATACTCAACATGCGTGACAGAGGTTAACCAGTTAGACACAGGTCTTCTGGTCAGCATACCTATAATAAGACATAACAAAGAAAGGAGTAACCCTGCTATCATTTTCTTAAACGTAATTCTTATACAGGCAGAGAGTTACATTGAGCACTATAAGGAAAAAGGATTGTTCCGGACCCTGCGAGGGCCCACATATGTAAGCTCTGTAGAACTGCAGGGCTTTTCCTCATGCTATGAATAAAACTCTTCCATTCATAAATTTGGGGACATCAAATTACAAAGTCAACATTAAACATAATAAACATATCGTAGAGTCCAGTATATAATGCAAACTTTTTAACAACATTGTCTCTGGGATAGAACATAAGTTAACGATTGAACGGCACTACACAGAATTGAACTTTTATGAGCCAGAAGCAGGACAAACACAGCTAGAAGAATGCAAACGTCATGCACTAAGACTGCACTTCAGAGACAACAGTCCAGAGATTTCAGCAAAACAAGATGTCACTTTAATACATAGTGGAACTAACAGATAGTTGTAATATTTTACATTGTCCCATTCTAACAAATCTCTAGTTCGCTATGTTGGGCAAAACGTCCTTTACAGCACAGGACAAATGATACAAGTATATGTATTTACAAGCAGGCGTGGGCTGAGTGAGCTAGGGATAACTGCCCAGGTCTTTCGGAGGCGCGAATACAAATTTACCCCACTCCAACTTTTGCTTTCAACTGCGCTCTTGCTATTGAGGAGATCTGCCAATATTCTGTGCTGCAGCAACAATACATAGCGCTCAGGGACAGCAAGCCGGCTCTAGTGACTTTCCAAGCGGCTAGGGGGGTCATCTCAGAGCTCCCTCGCAGCGGCAAGGGCGGTGATGCTGTTGGGGAGCAAAGTACCTCTATTAATATGAGGGATGGGTCAGGGTCTGATGGTGGACGCAACTTCACCCTCTGTAGAAACAGCCCTGATGCTCTGTTATCGCTCGTTGCGACTGGCAAGCTTTCAGGGAGTAGCAGATCATGTTGGCTCCATGGCGGGTATTCTCGATCCCCTTCTGTAATGCGCAAAGGTGGAAAGTAGTGACGCACCTCTGGTGCACTGTCCAGCAGGGGTTCACTCCACAAGGTTTCGGCTTCCTCTAAGACGGATGCGTTCGTGCTAGCTCCTTGTAGCGCTGATCTCAGGGTGTTAGTTAAATCCTCAAAACAGCCAGTGAGCTGTCGGTTAAGCCCCTGCAAAAGAGCAAAAAGTTCATCCACAGGCTCCTCCATTTGCAATATAGCCTTAGGCTCCTCTCTGTATTGGCCTAAGCTAGAGTAGGTGTAGTCAGGCCTACATATGGCGCCATTTGCGGTACAGCAGTCCTCTCTCAAAAAGGAAGTTAGAATCTGTATTAAAAGCAGACGTTGATTCAACCAGAGTGTCCTTCTTTCATATGTTAGTAAGGAAATGTCCACAATAGAACCTAGCTTGTTGTTTATTTAGAATAAGCTACTTTATGTAAACATGGCCCAGGAGCTCAAGCAAGACACGTCTACTCTCTTCGGCTGCTGGCTCCGCCCCCCCCTGCCCGCGAGTATTTTTGCATACATTTTTAAGTCTGTTTTCAACAGAGAGATCGGACGAAAATTCTGGGGTTTATTACGTGTTTTTCCTGGTTTCGGTAGGACTACTATGTGGGCTTCTAGTTCTGTCGCTGTAAATGGTACGTCTTCTGTTATGGAGTTGAAAAGGGTTTCCATATGTGGTATTAATATGTCTTTATATTTTTTATAATAGTAATTGATAAAACCATCTGGGCCTGGGGCCTTGTTTATTGGGAGTTGATTAATTACTTCACTATTTTCTTTATATGTGATTTTATTGAGAGAGGTTTTCTGTTCAGGTGTTAATTGGGGGAGGTTAGGATTACTTAAGTAATCCTGTATAATTTCAGATTTTTCAGCTATTCTTTTCTCTGCATTACCCTGTTTAGATTCTAAGTTATATAGCTGTTCATAATATTGTTTAAAGGCATCCACTATTTGTTTAGATGTATGTAGTTCTTTCTTCTGATTGTTTTGTAGTGATAGAGCATATTTTTTATGCATTTTCCTCTTGACTTTTCTGGCTAAAATTGGGCCACTTTTATTATCTACTTCAAAGTATTGTTTCTGTAGTTTATGTGTTCTTTTTTTACGTTCCTTGCCCAACATAGTGTTGATTTAAGTTTTTTGTTCAGAAATCTTTCAGAGCAAATCTTGATCTAGAGGGTTGATTTTGTGTCTAGTCTCAAGGTCGGCCAATTTTATTAAGTGTGCCATTAAGAATTTTGTTAGTTTGTTTATGCCTATAGGATTGGATACTGATTAATTCTCCTCTTAATACTGTTTTGTGGGCATCTCATACCGTTCTACTATCTATGTTTATATCATTATTAATATTAAAGTACACTACAATAGCTTTCTCCACCCGTTGAGAGTCAATAGGGTAATCTAATACAGTGTCCTCTAATCTCCATACATATTGGCGTTGAGGTATGTGCGGCCAATGGAATTTGCAACTCACTATGGAATGATCTGACCAGTAATTTGGTAACATTTTTAATCTAATGACCTTTGCTAGGTTAGTGACATCTACCATAGATTAGTCAATATGTGAGTGTCGTTGATGTAGATGTGAGTAAAAAGTATATTCTTTTTTATCAGGGTATGTAATGCTCCATGTATCATGTACTGTGAGATATTTTAGGGAATGTTTAACCGAATATATTACTCTGTGTGGGACAGAGGACAATCCATTGGAGTTGTCAAGAGTGAGGTTTAGCGTAAGGTTAAAGTCCCCGCCCATTATAATCGCTCCTTTAGAGATCTCCAGCACTTTGTTTGACACTTGCTTAAAAAAATATCCTGTTTTAAATTAGGAGCGTAGACGTTTACCAAAGTCACCATGGAATTATAAAGTTTTCCTAACAATATGATATATCGTCCCTGTTTGTCTTTGTATTTTTTAAGTAAAGTAAATGGGACAGAGTTTCTTATGAGAATGCCCACCCCATTTGTTTTATTATTATTCAAAACGTAATTAGCATTTCCAAATTTGTATGAAAATGTTTTTGGTTCCTTACCCTGAATAAAATGTGTTTCTTGTATGAATATCACATCACCTTTTTTTTGTTTAAAGTCTCTGATTGCTATGTTTCTTTTATACTGATTTTTTAGGCCTTTGGTGTTAGCTGTAAGGAATGTAATATTGCTTATCTCTTTTTTTGGCATGTCTGGCATTGAAGGAAGTTGTATATATTTGGTGTACATGTGCTATCGGGTTTGAAGTGTGAGGTGAAGTAAATCACTATTGATGAATTATGTATGTCTTGATATATTACATTATGTAGGACAAATGTGTACTGTCTTAGTTCGTTGTATATATGAGTACATTCTGACAACAAGTATAAACATATAAACTTGAAATAAACAAGCAATATATATCTAACTTTAAGAGTTAGATACAACATTCTATAGAACAAAGTACTGAGGAGAAAGCTCAGCACCACTCTCAGCTTCATAAAATATTTAATCTCAATCGAGAGTCATCTTCATAGTATGTTGAGTCTTTACTTGACAATAATTACTGCTGTATTCATTGCCCATTGTCTCTGATAAACAGCACATATATATAAATAGATTATAACCTTGTGAAAATTATGAGACTTTTGTGTGGAAAACATAACCATTTTTGTATAGCAACCATTATAGGTCATTATTGCCTAGACGTTTAACTTTGAATTCTAAACCTAACATCATTAACTAGATGTATAAAGGAAAGTTCTCACCCATATCGTGCTTTCTAAGAAATAATTAATTGGCTTCCTTGTCTTCTGAGAAGGCATGTCCTGTATTAGCTTTGGTTTTCTTCTTTTTTGGTGACACTTTAGTCCACTTTAAACATGAGTCCCTAGAAGAGGTGTGAAGCTTGGATGTTGATGGATCATGTATCCTAGTATCGGACAGATGAGGTTGTTGGAATGAGAGATTCAATGCCTCTGAGAAGGATTGTAAGTCTTGAATGTTTCTGTAGGTACTTGCCTTGCCTTCATGTGTTACTTTTAAACTGAAGGGGAACCCCCAATGATATTTGATGTGTTTCTCTTGTAAAATCTTTGTGATGAAGCGTACTTCTTTTCTCTTTTGCACCATAGTTGGACTTAAATCTAGGTACATTTGAAGACTGTGGTCCAAGTATTTGATAGTCAGAGTAGATTTTTACTATGATATCCCTGGGTGGTAGATTTGTTAGAGGAGGAGGCCTCAGTGCTCTGTGTGCCCTTTTGAGTTCTAGGTCTGGAGCTTGTGGGTCTTTTAGTATATATTTGAAAAGGCCTTGTAAATAACTGTAATTCTGTGTGTGTCACAGATTCTGGAGTCCCTCTTACCCATAAATTATTACGGCATCCTCTATTGTCTAAATCTTCCATTTTCTCTTGAAGATTTTCAATTTGAGAATTGTATACGTTAGACTGTGAAAAAATAGAATCAAACATTGTATTTAAGGCATCTTTCCCTTCTTCAAGGTATTCAGTCCTGTGACCAATGACCTTTATCTCCCTCTTCATATTTATTAATTCTGAGGGGATCAGGTTTTTAAGGACATCAAAGTTTGCTTTAGTAGGAAGATTAGCTATTTGAGCTTTAATTTGGTTCACATAGTCTATTGATATCCCTGCCGAGGGTGATATGGTGTTCTCCTGACTATCGTTATCTTGTATTATTGGATCCATTTCTGGCTGAGAATTGTTACTATTCTGAAAAAAAAAATTGCTGACTAAAGTCTGCAGGCCTGGTTGGCTTTTGGTGGATTTATCTAATTTTGCCCTAGATTTAGAAGCCATTTTTTTTCCCACTTGTTATATATATTTGTTATAATATTTGTTGTGGGCAGCTGCAATAAGGTGTCTGTAATAGACTATGCTGTACGATCTGTTCTAGTATCAGAGTTAAGTGTAATATGTTAAATTGCTGCTTTTATATTAATGCCTGATACTTAGGCCATCCTATGTCCCCAAGCAAGTGTGATCTGCTGAGAAAGATCTACATGTTATGAATGTGTAGATTTGGCATCTAGATACTCACTCATGCTGGTGTTATGAAGTGCGGTGTCTGTATGCACTATTTACCTCTGCTTGGAAGGTGTTTTCAGCTTCTTAATGTTAGGTCCGCATTCCGGAAGCGCAGTTCTAGGCTGCAATGGCGTCTTTGGAATTGCGGTTATATTTTATATGCCGTTTGTTATGGCTCTTGATGCTTTTGGTTTTCCTCTATGGGCAGTGGTTCTCTGCATTCTGGAGTCGACAATCGGACTGTCTGAGTGTCTCGGTTTGTGAGCGTGTGTCGTTGCGCAGCAAGTAATTCACTTCTACCTGCTTTAACTCCATCAGATGTCTTGCCGCTCTGTGTTTGGCTATTCGCTGATCCTTTGTTATTCACCGCATATTTTACTTGATCCCTGTGTTCTGGGATTATAGCTACCAAATTTTAGTTTCTGAGCGTCTTGATTCTCCCTTGTTTAGGCTTAGAGTGGTGAGTAAGCATGGAGCTTCACCTACCCACCACCATTCACCAGCATGGCCATGCTCCGCCCCAAATGGCAGGGTTTTTTTAATTTTTTTTAATGTAGGATTTTTATTTTTTGTCATTTTTTTTCTTCAAGTAATGTTAGTTTTTTTTTATCTTAAGATTAGGCTTTAATTTTCTTTTGCAGGTAAGTATATTTTTAATTTATGTGTATTTTAAATGGGGTTAAATTAGGGGGTGTTAGGTTTGGGGGTTTATTTATTAGTTTAATACCTTGAGTTGTGGGGGGGAGTTTTAGGGATTAATAGATTTATTTATTGTTTGTGATGTGGGGGAATGGCAGTTTAGGGGTTAATAAATGTATTTATTGTTTGCGAGGTGGGGGGGTTGGCGGTTTAGGGGTTAATAGATTTATTGTCTGCTATTTGTGGGATGGCAGTTTAGGGGTTAATAGATGTATTTATATACTTTGCGATGTGGGGGATGGCGGTTTAGGGGTTAATAGATTTATTTATTATTTGCAATGTTGGGATGGGGTTTAGGGGTTAATAGATGTATTTAGATACTTTGCGATGTGGGGGGTTGGCAGTTTAAGGGTTAATAGATATATTTATTGTTTGCTATTTGGGGGGACGGCAGTTTAGGGGTTAATATATGTATTTATATACTTTGCGATTTGGGGAATGGTGGTTTAGGTGTTAATACATTTATTGTTTGCGATGTTGGGATTGGGGTTTAGGGGTTAATAGATGTATTTAGATACTTTGCAATGTGGGGGGTGGCGGTTTAGAGGTTAATATATTTATTTATTGTTTGCTATTTGGGGGATGGCATTTTAGGGGTTAATAGATAGTATTTATATACTTTGTGATGTGGGGGATGGCGGTTTAGGGGTTAATAGATTTATTGTTTGCAATGTTGGGAGGGGGGTTTAGGGGTTAATAGATGTATTTAGATACTTTGCGATGTGGGGGGATGGCGGTTTAGGGGTAGGGTGTTTTTGATCCACTTTTTTTTCTCCATAGACTTCAATGGGGAATGCGAAAATTAGATGGCAATTTCGCAATCTCCATTGATCTCTATAGTCAGAATGTAAATTTTGATGCTTAAGTGCCCGGTTTTTAAAAATTTGATTAAAAACAGAGGCACTTTAATTAATTCATCAAAATTTACATTTCACTGTTGTTGTGAAAAAAAACTTACCTTTTAATCTTCACAGCAGCTCCAGCTTTCTCCGGTCCGTCATTGCAAGCCATTTCTGATGTCACAAATGATGGATAGGTCATTCTCCAATCACAGCTTCCCCCCAGGGGAATCAGTGTCTGATTCAACGCCGTGATTGGAGGAAGCCAGATTCCTCATTTTAGACCCAGGAAGAGGCTTTGCAAAGGGTGGAGGAAGCTGGAGCTGCTGTGAAGATTAAATGGTAAGCCTTTGTTCACAACAGGAGTGAAATGTAAATTTTGATGAATTAAAGTGCCCCTGTTTTTAATCAAATTTTTAAAAACCGGGCACTTTAGCATCAAAATTTACATTCACTTTAAATAAGTTTTTTACAAACTTGTAATAGCAATTTTGCTTGATGTTAAACATGATCTTTGTGATTACAAAATAGCAAGATTGAAACTATTTCCTGCTTCAGAGGTGTTAATGATGATTAGAAAAACACACTGATAAAATTGAATGAAGTTGAGAATTCATTAGACGTGTGCACAAGCAAAATGTTTGGTTCGGACCAATCGTTCATTCTGCATATTCAAAATACTTTGTATTTAGTATATTCCTGGCCCATCTTATTTGTCTCATTTGAAATAAACAGATACCGACCATTGGTGTAACCTTTACATTTATTTTCCTTTAAGAAATGTACATGTTCTTTTGCTACAGGTGAAAAAGTTGGGTCTATATCAAAAGACCGAAGTACACAAGACTGAAACCCAAATCCCGAAGTTCTAAATATCAAAATTTAAAAATGCCGACACCTCATAATCCCGAATTTTAAAATTCCGGAAAAATAAAATCCCTAACTTGTAAAATACCGAAAACCAAAATTCCGAAACAATAAATTCCCGCAAGATTACCTTGTTAATGTATCTTTGCCGGTGACCACAACAAATAATGGAAGAGCTCTGTGAAGTTGTTTTTTCACAAAAAGGCTTTGATAAATTAAATGTACGAGGCTACTTAATGGTGAAAGATAAAAGTGTAAACAATAATAATTATTGGGCATGCGAAAATAGAAAATCAATGAGTTGCTACGGTCAAGCAATAACCAGACTTTTAAATGCACAGCATATACTTAAAAAAATTGTCGATCACAACCACTCTCCAAATACAAGTAGAGCAAATGGATTGTACAAGAAGTGAAAACGCAGGCAAAAAACACAAGAAATCACCCCTGTCAAATCATTCAATCGTGTACAACTTCTGCTTCTGCAGAAATAGCGCCATACTTACCTTCTACAAATTCCCTTCATCAAAGAATTCGAAAAGCTCAGCAACCTTCAGAACCAAGGACTCTTGCTGTCATAGAAGTTCCTCCAGCATTACAAAACACATTAAATGGTGAACAATTCCTAATTAGGGATTTGACAATCGAAGAAGGCAGACTTCTTATATTCAGCACTAAGTCTAACATTGAAAAACTAGCGCATGCTTCACTTTGGATAATGGATGGCACCTTCAAAACAATCCCAGCTGTTTTTTACCAAGTATATACAATTCATGCCCCTATTGGAGCACTAAATTCCAGAACGTATCCACTCGTTTATGTATTAATGACTGGAAAAAGTGATGCACTTTATAAACGCTTATTTGAAGATTTGGTGGACTTTGCAGAAGAAAATCAATTTCAATTTAATCCCCAAACAATAATGACAGATTTAGAATTAGATACAATCAAAGCTTTTCAAAGTGAATTTGAAGATGTTAGCAATAAAATGTGTTTTTTCCATTTCAAAAATTCAGACAAGTGGGCTAGTCATACAATATGGCAGTGACGAAAGCTTCAGTTTAAAAATGCGGCATTTATCTGCATTGGCATTTCTGCCTGCTATTCAGATTCCAGGAGCTTTTAATAAACTAAAGCCACATATGCCTGAAGAAACTGGTGAAGTTATAGAGTGGTTTGAAAATAATTATGTACTTGGCAGAATTAGACAACATTTTCAAGAATGGTACTGCTGTTTGATCACCTATATTGTTTCCTAAAATTTGTGGTCAGTACATGAGAGTATTTAAAATGGATTTCCACGTACCCAAAACAATGTAGAAGCGTGGCACATAAGATGGGAAAATTTAATAGGGAATGCTCATGTTGGTGTATACTACATAATTGAAGAATTTCAAAAAGAGCAGTGCCATGTTGAAAATGAATGCAAACGCATTCTCAGAGGAGAGCCATGCCCTAAAAGAAGAAAAGACGCTATACATTGTGATGCAACAATTCAAAATATAATTAATGATCGGGAAAGTCTTCCAGCTGTTACTGGCTTCCTTCGTGCAATTGCAGATAATCTATCCCTATAATCTCCCAATAAATCCTGCAGTCCATATATTCACTATCTTTTCCCCTCTGCCTGCAGAGTTCAAGGGGGCGCCCCGCCGATCCTCTAGCATCTGCCCCCCGTGAACCCCCCAAGCGTTGGCAAAATGATAGTGAAGATGACCCCACAGAACATCATATCTATAGTTTTTTTAAGTTTAGGGATATTGCATTTTTGGGATATTGGTTTTCGGGATTTTCTAATTTAGGGATTTTGTTCTTTCTGTATTTTTATTTTCGGGATTTTAGACATTCGGGATTATGATCTTTCTGGATTTTAACATTCTGTCTCTGACAATTCCACTGGGGCCAAAAATGATAAAGTGAATAAAAAGGTCTTAGAATGGAAAGATACATTTCAAAATGATTAGATTAGTACTAAAAAACTAAAAATGACGAGTAATCAGGATGACTACTCTAGAGTGGTGGTTTATACTTATAACCGAGTAAAAAAGAACCAAAAAGACCCTAGGCTGGATAATACCAATTATTTTAAAGAGAATGATTGGATAAATGTTAATAGATGTAAAAATAACAACAAAAATGCGGCATTTATCTGCATTGACATTTCTGCCTGCTATTGAGATTCGAGGAGCTTTTAATAAACTAAAGCCACATATGCCTGAAGAAGCCAGTGAAGTTATAGGGGCCGATTTATCAAGCTCCTTATGAAGATTGATGCCCCTGTTTCCACGCGAGCCTTCAGGCTCTCCGGGAAACAGAAGTTATGAATACGATCGGGTTTATTGAAACCCCATGCTAGCGGCTGATTGACCGCAAATCTGCAGGGGGTGGCATTGCACCAGCAGTTCACAAGAACTGCTGGTGCACTGATAAAAGCCGAGAGCGTATGCTGTCGGCATTTATCGATTTCCAGGGGACATGATACACTACATCGTATCATGTCCGCTCGCACTATGATAAATTTACCCCATAGAGTGGTTTGAAAATAATTATGTACTTGGCAGAATTAGAGGACATTTACAGAATGGTACTGCTGTTCGATCACCGACATTGTTTCAACAAAATTTGTGGTCAGTACATGAGAGTATTCAAAATGGATTTCCACGTATCCAAAAAAAATTAGAAGCGTGGCACAGAAGATTTAATAGGGAATGCTCATGTTGGTGTATACTACATGATTGAAGAATTTTAAGGGCAATTTGTAGTTTAGTTTTAGAATAGATTGTTTTTTTTTTTGGGGGGGTAGGTTTTTTATTTTGGGGTTTTAATTTCTTTGTTATTTTTTGTAATGGTTGGGTTTGTTATTTTTTGTAATGGTAGGGTTTGTTATTTTTTGTAATGTTAGTCTTTTTCTTTAAGTAATGTAAGGGTTTTGTTTTTTGTTTTTTTTTGTAACGGTAGGTTTTATTTTTTTTAAACAGTAATGGCTTTTTTTGTAATGGTAGTTTTTTTTACAAAACAGCAATGTTAGGTTTTTATTTTTTAAAAGGTAAGATTAGATTTTTTTAACTTTCACAGGTAAGTTTTTATTTTTTTTAAAGGTAATAAGTTTTGTTTTTGCAAAGGTAGTTAGTCTATTTTGGGTTAACTTAGGGGGTGTTAGGTTAGGGGGTTTAAATGTTAGTGTGGACTATTTTGTTTTGGGGGCTGGTAGTTTAGGGGTTAATAGTTAAGTGGGGACTTTGTGATGTGGGGGCTGGCGGTTTAGGGGTTAATAGCAAAGAAGCTTACTTTGCTGTAGGGTGTGTGGCGGTTTAGGGGTTAACAGTGTAGAAGCTTACTTTGCCGTCGGGGTGGGGTTTACAGCATATTAATAAACTTTATCCAATGTGGTCATAACATTAGTCAGGTTCCTTTTCAAATCATTGATGCAGTGCCACGTCCCAGACGGGGGGGGGGGGGGGGAA
>CAJPDP010345361.1:0-10786 GCA_905336975.1 Bombina variegata variegata
TGAGCTTTCCTAGATACATTTTTCAGCAAAGGATAAGAAGAAAAGGAAGCAATTTTATTAATAGTAGCAAATTGGAAATATGTTTAAAATTGTATACTCTGTCTGAATCATGAAAGAAAAAAAAATGGGTTTAATGTGCCTTTAAGGCTTTTGGAACATACCAATTATTTATTATGATTAGTATTATTAGATCAATTCCTTAAAGTAATAGTCTAGTAAAAATTAAGCTTTCATGATTCAGATAGCGCATGCAATTTTAAGCAACTTTCCAATTAATCTTTATCATCAAATTTGCTTTGTTCTCTTAGTATTGTTTGTTGAAAGCTAAACCTAGTTAGGCTTATATGCTAATTTCTAAGCCTTTGAAGGCCGCCTCTTATCTCAGTGCATTTTTACAGTTTTCACAGCTACTGTATACAGCGCTAGTTTGTGTTAGTAATGTCTCACTATTAAAACACCAGCTTATTTGAGCGGTTTCTTTCGTCATTATTTTTCCTTGAGATAGCTTTCATTTTAAAAGTTATTTACTAAAGAATCCTGCTTTTTTTAATCTTACTGGATTGAAATTTATTTTAATATTTAAAAACTGTCTGTTTTAAAGACTGTATGATTAGAGAAGATGAGAGAGAAAAACTAAAACTTCTGTACTAAACTACATTGCTTTACTGCACATTTAGAAAGGTTGAGATTTACTTATACTGAGCATGTGATTAGATTCACTAATGAATGCAGTGATACAGTAAACTATAATTAAATGATTTACTATATATATATATATATATACACAAAGATCTGTGCAACTTCAGTTAGTTGTGTATTGCACTTTCCACAAATAATTCCAGTGCCAAAAGAGCAGAATGTCGCCACCTGCAGCCATATTCAACATTTGCTTGAGAAAAGAAATGCTCAATGCACATGCCTACTATTAGATATATATATAGGAAATGGAAGGTACTCTCTGGTCTTTTTAACAAAGTGGTTTATTAAATCAAGCGTGCCGTTTCGGAGTCACATTCCCCTTCCTCTTGTCTGAGGAAGGGGAGTGTGTCCCCGAAAAGTCACGCTTGATTTAATAAGCCACTTTGTTAAAAAGACCAGAGAGTGCCTTCCATATCCTATATATTGAACCGCTGGCACCCTAGCAGATGATGAATAAGGTGACCGTGCTCTTTACTGGACATATATATATATATATATATATATATTTAGTAAATTACTGCATTTTATTTTACTATATTACTGTATTCCTTAGTGAACCTTATTTTATTACTGAATATATCAATAAAGTGCATTAGCCTCACATTGGTTTTGCGTCTGCCTTTATGTTTTGTGCTTATTCCTGTAACCTGTGCCCCCTGACACAACAGCTCATCATTTCTGTAACCTATGTTCTCTGAAACTACAGCCAATCATCCATAACCCTGGCTTAGCATAGAGAAAATATAACCTGGCCCATAGTATAATAAGATCTTTCATTGAAACTAGATTTATAAGTCTTACTCTTGACCTTTTTATTAATAATATATAGAAGCAACATACCAACAGGTATATGCTTGAATTAAAAAAAAAAAAAAAAAATCTTATATTTGTTCACTGTATCCAACCTGAAATTTTGGGCAATGAGTTTGGCAGAGTCTCCTCCCATTGATTAAAAATAACTTTGTGTGCAGAATCAACATCCGTTTCTTTTCTTTCAATTTATTTTTCTTTTTGTTGCTAGAAGGCCATAATGCCTAGGCACTAATTGACAAAGAGGGGGAAACATGTTAATATATTAAAAAAGAGAAATAATATTATTACAGACATAGTAATGTGAAGAAAGATAAAATAAGATTCAAGTTAAGAAAATTGTTGTATTTTTTTTTTGTTTTTTGTTTTTAAATTCTCAATTGATTCATGACTTGGCTTATTTGTTTAATTTGGTAAATCCTAAACCTTTAGTATAGTGGGAAATCTGGTTGAAGAGTATTTTTTTCATTACTTATCAGTACTTTTGCATTAATATAAAAAGTAAATAAAACAGAGATGCAAGAAAATTCCTATCTCCCAATAATACATAACCTGAACCCTGACTATAAATATGATTTGAGGCAGAGGGAGTAGGTGTGGTCAGGAAGCATGGGGCTAAGTCGGGGAAGTGCCATGCATGGTAGGTCGACACATTGACATACTCTATTTGGGCCTGGGGCATAGCCTGGGTTGGGTTTTATAGATTTGGCCCTTTTTCTGTAGGTGTTATTTATTTTGTAAAAAGGGAAACTGTTAGATTTAAATGAAAGAAAAAGCAGGAACAGGGACAGCAATACAGAGCTCCCTAACTAAGACAAACCTGCAAAATTCAGGATGGGTACATGGAGGGTGAGGTGGCAAGAAAGGGCAGATGCCACCACAGGAATTTGCTTCTTATATCTAGACATACTAGGCTTGATTTATCAAGTGTCGAGCGGACATGATTTGCATACACATACGCTGTCCGCATTTATCATTGCACAAGCATTTCACCAGAAATGCTTGTGCAATGCCGCCCCCTGCTCACTGTCGGCCAATTGGCCGCTAGCAGAGGCTGTCAATCATCTCAATTGGATCGGATCAAGGTGACCTTTTAGGTGGCAGAGATGAGAGAGGTTAAGGAGCACTGAGTCTGAAACGATGGGCCCCTGAAGCAGTATGTGCTGCTTGATAAATAAAGCCCAAAGACTCACTTGAATAAAATGTTGATGCCACTAAACAACTATTTTTAAAAAGATGTGTGTCTCATAGGTACAGCAAAAAATATCCGGCTACACATTTTGACACTGATATTATTTTATCGTGGGCATTTTTTTTCTTCCGCCCCTCCCGAGAAATATGTCTGTGGGTGCCCATGGATGGATAGAAGTTCTGTTGATAAACTTCATCTATATTATTAGGACAGCATCCTGTTGGTTTGTGAAATATTTAAAACCTGAAAATGTAAACATAAAAACCATTTAACGCTGATGCCTTTACAGGTGTACGCCTGATGCATTGTGTTTATCACAGCACTTTCCTAAAGATTATGCAAAAAAATAATAACCAGATGCGTTGCCACTTATCCCTTCAGCATTTCTATGGCGCTTATTTGTTGTGAAGATAATTTTATGCATATGAATAATGTTGCTGTATATACTTTTGTGTCAGTCTGTGTACCTTTGTTTTTGTATCTTATTAGCTTATATAAGCACTTTTTTTAGTTCAAATGAAAAAAGATAAGTAATTGATTTGCATTTCTAATTTCTATTATAACAATGCATTTTATGCACATCTCAGATTTAGTAAGGCTATTTGTTTTTTTTATCTATTTATTTTATTTTTTTATTGTTTTTTTTACAGAGAACAACTGCAGAAAAAAACCATACGAACCCTTTAAAGCCTGGACTGAAACTGATGCAATAAAATGAGGCATCCGCAACACTTAAGTTTACTTGTAATATAACTCTGATGCTGCCAAAGAGAATTGTAACAAATTACTATAATTGTCATTCCATTAAAGGGTTAAACTTCCTTTTTTATAACACTTTCACTGCTGCCCTAAAAACAACACTGGCTTTTCTAGTTTTTCTACTGTGCCTAATTTTAAGCTTATTCTCTAGATCTCTGTGTTATTTAACACTAGCAAGAATAATTGCGTAATGTCTAAGTCCCTCACATTTTAGCCAGCTGCAGTGATGTATTGGCTGACACATTCAACCTTCATTACCAAGTTATTGAGCTCCTTTTTAGTGTGGCTACTCAGGGTGCGTTTGGCAGTGAGATCAGATAGCTAAGGAAATATTTGTTCTCATTTTATTTGTGCCTTACACATTAACAGCATAAAAAGCAAAAACTTTAATTTCATATAGGAAACAGAACTCTGACATTGCTATATAAGCTGTTGTGTAATGTAATATGTTAATTAGAATATCTTGGCTAGCTACAACTTCCTAAGAGTTGCAGACAGGATGGGCAACTATGCCCTAAATAAACACCATCATAGTAATGTATGTGACCAAATAATTAATTAATAAGCAGGTAATACATTTATCTCCTAAACAATTCCTCCAAATAATCATGCAAAATAAAAGACTGGTTATTTTAAATATTTCAGTCTAATCAAATGATTATTGTACAATTCAAATATACCTTTAACACACATCAACATAAACCAATGTGGATTACAATGTCTATAATGGTTTATTAAGAAGTTTCTGTTCAACACACCTACACATAAAGCAAAGTGGATTAAAAGGTCAAACATGGTTTACTAAGGCTTGCTAAAGAGACATTTGAGTAAAAAAAATGCAGCAGTTATGCACTATCCACAAACTACATACACAAACATGCACACACATGACACATATATTAAACACACAACAAATACAACACACACACACACAACACACACAATACATATATTAAATACACTACACATACAAAACACACACAACACAAATATTAAAAACACTACTTATACAACACACACACAAACAATACACATAGCACATATATTAAATGCATTACACATACAACACACACAGACTAGACTACATAACCTGAACGCTGACTATAAGTATGATCTGAGGCAGAGGGAATAGGTCTGGTCAGGAAGCATGGGGCTAAGTAGGGGAAGTGCCAGTATACAACACACACACAAACACACAATACACACAGCATATATATGAAATGAACTACACATACAACACTTACACACACAACACACACAGTACATATATTAAATACACTACACATGCAACAGACACACACAACACAAATATTAAAAACACCACTTATACAACACACACACACACACACACAATACACACAGCACATATATTAAATGTACTACACATACAACACTAACACACACAACACACACACACACTACATTAATTAAATGCACTGCACATACAACACACACACACACACAAAACACACACATCTATGAAATGCACTACACGTACAACAATCACACACAATACAAATATTGAATGCATTACACATACAACATGCACACACACAACACATATATTAAGCACACTACATGTACAACACACACAATACACACAGCACATATATTAAATGTACTACACATACAACACTCACACACAACACACAAACTCTCTAACACACACACAGTACATATATTAAATACACTACACATACAACACACACACACAACACACACACAATACATATATGAAACGCACTACACATACAACACTCACACACAACACACACAATACAAATATTAAATGCACTACACATACAACAGTCACACACACACTAAATCAGAGCTTCTAATCATCCCAGATTTTACTGAATTGACACAGGATGGAGCCTGGCTCATTGTCCCTTCCATTGTCTAATGCCCCGGTTTCTTGAGTAAAACCAAAATCTACCCAAGCTTCACCCTTGGCATGCCAACTCTGTCTGATACATGCCATGCCTGTCACAGGTTATTACTGTAAGAGTAGGGAAGTATTTAGCTCTGGCCTATAGGCACACACTTTTGACAGCACTTGTTGAAAAATTGTGATAAAATGTCATTAATATGTACATTAATAAAGTTTTTTTAAACAAAAATGCTGAGAACTATGCTTCCCATCAAGTCTTGCAATGATTTTCCAGCAGTTAAGATGGACAGGGGACTGGGATTTAATAATAATAATGTAATCATTGCTAAGCATGCAGGCAATAGCAGCTTCTAGAATTTTAATTCTAACAAAATTCCAGTTCTTTTGAAGTTCAGACATAGCAATGAAAGTGAATGCTGTTGTAGCACTTCTCTTGGTACCTGACTAAGTTAGAAAATACTTTCTCTTCTACATGTGCTGAGTGCTGACAGGAAATAATTAAAAAGACATTAAATAAGTTTAGATTGTAATATAAAATGTTAAATTATATGTATTAAAAATGTTGCAATATACTTTCATTATTTATTTTGTCATCTTTGACTCCTTTTCCTATAATTTAATTCTAAAAATTGTGGGCTTTCCAATTTCTGTTAAAAGTGCAGACTCCAGACGTAGCATTGGTATGTTCCACACAGTAATTGGTAGCACACTCAAGTGACTAACGTTTCACTGTCCCTAATTTACCTCAGCAGGGAAGGAAACATAGGTTACAGCATAATGGAACCCAAGACTTTATCAACACTAAAATTGTATACTTTTTAATATATAAACAACTAATTAGTAGGAAAATAACATGCAAATTATTCTCAGGCTAATCATTGTTTTGAATACATCATTGTATCTTGTATTTATTTATTGTTTAATAGCCATTTAATAAATAATATTTTTGAGGTTAATCAAAATTAATATGGGGTCAGTCTGGATGGGTGGCATATTACTAAGTACCTTGTGTGGCACAGATTCTAGATATGCTAATGCGTGGTAATACATGCAGCTGATAGGGGTATAACTCATGCGCATACCATACACATACATTATGTTGTGTGCAGCTCTGCAAATCACCCTGCAATTAGGAAAGTTATCTCAATTTGGAAGCTGTTGTGTGTGCTTAATAAATAGATATAAAGGGGAACTCAATTCAAAATTAAACATTCATGATTCAGATAGAGCATGCAATTTAAAACAACTTTTTAATTTACTTCCATTAACAAAATGTGCACAGTCTTTTTATTTTTACACTTTTTGAGTCACCAGCTCCTACTTAGCATGTTTAAGAATTCACAGAATATACGTATATGCTTTTGTGATTGGCTGATGGCTGTCACATGATACAGTGGGAGTCTACTACTCATTTGAAGTTCAGACAAAGTGCTATTGCATTGTCTTGTTATCATGCATTTGTTGATTATGCAAATCTACTCTATTTACTGATCCTTTAAGTTTAGAATGGATAACTTTTCACAATCGTTTCTAATGGTATTGCATGTGTATATCTGTTTAAGTAATGTCTTGCCAATAACTATACGTTATCAAGCCACACTATACTTTTGTTTCATAAAGTGTTTCGCCTGGAATTGAATGAATAGTTGATGAAAAGTAGTGAACATACCTCTCCAAAATAAAACTGTTTTTCTAAAATATATAAAAAATATCTAAAAACATTTTTATTTTACCCTCGGGCGATCGTTTAAAAAACATCAAACCAATTTAGTCATTTTGCAGATTGCAGTATGGGAATGTGTTATTCTTATTAACAAAACAAAGCACTTAGCTAATATAACACTATATAAAATATAAAATCAATAAGTCCGTACACCAAGGTATTAAATAAATGAGACAATATTAAACATACCATTAAATTCTAACAGTTATCTACCTTTTAACTTATGTATCCGCATTTGTTCTGTTTTAATTAATATTCTATAAAGATTACTATAACTACCTTCCTTGAGTTTGATCAATAGCAAGGAAGGTTGTTTTCCTCAGATAACAATTATGTTGTTAAAGGAAATCTTCTTGTAAATATGTGGTTAAGCATTATCAGTTAATAAGAAAGGTTGAATATGAAACTAACTGCAGTGCATTTAAAATGCAATTATAAGCAAGTTTACTATGTACTTTTTACTTGCTTCATTTAAATAAATGTATATATATATATATTTACAGTATAAATATATATATCCATATACTCACACTAGCTTGTGTGTGAATAATCTCTCTAGTAGATGGGTTTAAGTAAGGGCTGGACTTAGAATAAAAAGCAGCCCTGGAAAATTTGGAGACCAGCCCTATTTTTCATTGAGTCAGTAGAATACGCAAGCCCCAGTTTTCTGAAAGGAGATTACTGTGATACTCCTTTCCACAATATTTTTTTAGAATTATATTATATTAGTTTGTGCCAGATTATTGTTATATAGGCAACCTACAACCCAATTGCATCCATTAATCAACTCTTTAAATTGTAGCTTTCCAACCCCAGCTGCTGCAGTCCCCCGGGAAATCTCCTGGTACCCTGGTAGGCCAATTCAACCTTGGTTTAAGTACTTTTCTTTGTTGAGCAGTCATAAGCCTTGCACTGTCCTCAAACTAGCTTAAAAATAAAAGAATAAATATATATATGCGTGCATATGAGTGTATGTATGTGTGGTATGCGTGCATATGAGTGTGTGTATGTGTGGTGTGCGTGCATATGAGTGTGTGTATGTGTGGTTTGCGTGCATATGAGTGTGTGTATGAAGGTGTATGTGTGGTTTGCGTGGATATGAGTGTGTATGTGTGGTTTGAGTGCATATGAATGTGTATGTGTGGTTTGCGTGCATATGAGTGTGTGTATGTGTGGTGCACATGCATATGAGTGTGTGTATGTCTGGTATGCATGCATATTATTGTGTGTATGTGTGGTATGTGTGCATATGAGTGTGTGTACGTGTGGTATGCGTGCATAAGAGTGTGTGTATGTGTGGAGCACAAGCATATGAGTGTGTGTATGTGTGGAGCACAAGCATATGAGTGTGTGTATATAGGTGTATGTGCGGTTTGCGTGGATATGAGTGTGTATGTGTGGTGCATAAGCATGTGAGTTTGTGTATGTAGGTGTATGTGTGGCTTGTATGGATATGAGTGTGTGTATGTGGGGAGCACAAGCATATAAGTTTGTGTATGTGTGGTGTGTGTGCATATGAGTGTGTATGTAGGTGTATGTGTGGTCTGCGTGGATATGAGTGTGTGTATGTAGGTGTATGTGTGGTTTGCATGGATATGAGTGTGTGCATGTGTGGTGCACATGCATATGAGTGTGTGTATGTGTTGTGTGTGCGTGGATATGAGTGTGTGTAAGTGTGGTTTGAATGCATATGAGTGTGTATGTAGGTGTATGTATGGGGTGCGTATGACTGTTGCACATTAATATGAGTGTGTGTATGTGTGGTGCACATGCATATGAGTGTATGTATGTGTGGTATGCGTGCATAGGAGTGTGTGTATGTGTGGTGCACAAGCATATGAGTGTATGTATGTGTGGTATGCATGCATATGAGTGTGTGTATGTGTGGTGCACCTGCATATGAGTGTGTGTATGTGGTCTGCGTGGATATGAGTGTGTGTATATGTGTGGTCTGCGTGGATATGAGTGTGTGCATGTAGGACCGGTGTATGTGGGGTGTGCGTGGATATGAGTGTGTGTATATGTGGGGGCGGGGGGGGCTGTTTTGCCTTAAAATTGCATATTTTTGGTTCCAGTCCAGCCCTGATTATGATATCTAGAGGTTTTGGAAGGTATTCATTTTGAGCTGTTGGTGTGTTATCAGACGTTTGTGATTGCAATCATTATCTGCACAAAACAAACACAAGAATGTGATCATCCCCTATATTAGGTGGTAGATATGATTAATGTAAACATTTATGTGTCTATGTGATCACAAAAGAAGTTATTAATTTAATATATCAGGAGAGCAGATCTCAAATAGTGTGTAACACTGTTATAGTGCGACTAGACAATTCAGCTTCTAACAAACTTTGATTTTTATTGGTGTCAATAGTTTAGATTTAATACAGAGGACTCATATTACACTGGCTGAAAGCAAATCAATTAATCAAACAGAAAGCAGAAACAGGAAGTGAAAGCAATCTGGGAAAGTACAATGTTATTCAGTCTGTAGTCTTTTACTTCGTTTTTTCTTTTAATTTGGAAGACGTACTAGATCTGTTGTTTTAATATATTTTTATTTGCTGAAAACTAATAATCATATCATAAAACTACTTTAAATCTGATAGTTGTGGATTTTCTTTTCTAATTGTAGCTGACTGATGTAATCTGTAGCAAAATTTAGAAGAAAAAAAAAAGCACAAAAAAGGGGAAGAAGTCGTAAGAACCATGAAGATTCTGGTTGTTATGTTGTTTTGCTTTTGTTTGCTTTGTCCGGGTGACATGAAAGAATGGCCGACACATGAAATCTGCAAGAAAAGGGATTTTGAGGCATATTACAAAAGTTGTGGTGAGTTCAATGAAAAACGTTTTCAGTATTTGAGAATAAGCAATATATACTGCTGACTATTGTTTTTAATAACTTCTTGTCTTATTGGGAATAGGGTATAACACAAGGAGTACCTGCTTTTACCAAAGGCAAACAATGACAGAATACCTGCTGTATCCCCAGCACAGGCAAGCAATCATTAAAACTATAACCCGCAGACCCACTGAAATAACTAAACTGACAAAACATATAAGGCAAGATTAAATAGATTTTTAAAAGCAGCAGTGTGGTGCAAAAAATAATAGGGCACTGGGCTGGTCTATTGTTACATATATGGAATTTTAATGAATTTGTTTCAATGTTTATTTTCTCTGAGCAACTGACAAGATTCTCTAAAAGAGTAGTCATTCATGGAATTGTCTAAAATGTGTGGAAGTGTGACATGCATTGTAGGAAGAGTTGCGATATTGCCGCTTTAAGGGAGGACACTTATGAACAATACATACATTGGAATAATGTTCCATTAAAAGAGCCCTGCCATATGTATTTTTCATACCCTTAAAGCGGCAATATGGCAACCCTGATTGCTGGACAGTGCTCCATAAAGTTAGCACTTTTGAAAGAACAATGTAAAAATTGTAATCAAAGTACAGATTTTAATTAAAGGGACACTGAACCCAATTTTAATCAACTTTCTAATTTACTCCTATTATCATTTTTTCTTTGTTCTCTTGCTATCTTTATTTGAACCCTGGACAGCACTTTTTTTTATTGGTGGATGAATTTACCACCAATCAGCAAGAACAACCCAGGTTGTTCACCAAAAATGGGCCGGCATCTAAACTCACATTCTTGCATTTCAAATAAAGATACCAAGAGAATGAATGCTTAAAATTGCATGTT
>CAJPDP010345446.1:1866-12179 GCA_905336975.1 Bombina variegata variegata
CCAAGGACAAACCACTAGAATTGTCAGGCAGGCAGGGTTTGGCAATGGTAAAGCAGTCCAAGGGCACACCACTAGAATAGTCAGGCAGGCAGGGTTCGGCAAACAAAGAGGCAATCCAGGATAACAGGGGTTAATAAGCAGAGTAGTCAGACAGACAGGGTTCAGTAGCAATATATCAGTCAAATAATTTAGGGGTTAAACAGGTAGAGTAGTCAGACAGGCAGGGTTAAGCAGCAGTATATCAGTCCAGCAATTCAGGGGTATAGCAGACAGAGTAGTCAGACAGGCAGGGTTCAAACACAGCAAGGCAATAAGAAAAAATGAAATATCACTCCCAGGAGTACATGAAGTAACACCTATACTTGGGCAGTGATAGATCGTTAGATAGAAGCTTACATAGGCGCAGGATTCAAGCCACAAACGTCCGGACCGGCATCAGGAGAAGGGAGCATGCGGCAAAGACGTCAGCGCCGCACGCATCCGTCCCAACACAGCCCCTGGCAATGAGCAGGGAAGGAGATGCTGCTCCCCTAGCAACGGCTAGAGTGGTGCGCGTGAAAGTTAAAGGGATTTTCAGAGCAGATTCTTCCACAAAAGATCCTCTCGCTCCATTCGGCTGCTTCTGGCCTTTTTCCCCTCAGCAATTCTGACACGCTCCACATGACCTGTTGCGGTCATAACCACGTCAGGCCTCGTGCCTTCTCCTCTTTTTCTTCAGCAGACGCACTTCAGGCGGCAGTTTTTTACATTTATGTACTTTATTCATTTGCAAAAAAGTGTTTTGTCATTTGTAAATAAAGGTGTTTTTCAAGGTATTAAATTTATGAGGTATTACAATTTATGATTTATTTGTACATTTCAATAAAAATAGTAAAACTGTCTGCAAGAACAAAATCTTTTGTTAGACAGTAAAGCTAGGCTCTTATCTTAAAGTTGCATTTGTAGAATCAACTAGCCCAGTGAGCTTAAGGGAATTTGAGTAACATTTACATAAATCTGTGCAAATAGCTTATGTAGTTTTTATACCCTAGATTAAAATATATTGTTTCAATAGTTTTTTACAATGTTTATGATGAGACACTATATATATCCTTTTTTCTAGTTAAAATATTTTTTCATTGCAGGTTCAGGTATGGAATCCTCTGATAAGACCTCATACTCCATAAAGGAGGTTTTGGAACTTTTTCTCAGAGGGAACAATCCTCCACATCTGCCACAGGCCCCCCTCCTGAAGTTTCTAATCCAATAGAACCCTTTGAGGATTCTCCTCATTCCTCTGATTCAGAGGGAGATTCACCCTATACCCCGCAAACTGAGGTGGCGTTACCAATCTCACCTTTCTAAAGGCAGGGAACCGGCCCATAAATTGAAGGTATTTCCAACGGGCAGAATTAATAGGGGTGATAGAACATCATTCCCATAGTTAAATCGGGGTAGAAGAATCCTTAACCTGAGGATATTAATCAGGGACATTTGTGCATAGAATCTAAAATTTTTGATTTTGAAGATCTTGATTGGGATTATTACCCTGACCATGATTGGGACTCGGGCGATCCTTCTGATGGAGACCTTCCAAACACCCACTTTCAAGGCCCCACTGGGAGGATTTACACAGATGAGGAAGTGGATGAGAATCTTCTGGATCCTGCTGGCAACCCAATATTATCCCCAAGCACATCAGACACCTCACTCTTCAGAGTGGTCTCTTTCTCCTGATCTGTCTAGGTTCCTCCAGAGACAGCTCCACCAACCCCTAGATCGAGAAGATGGGGCTCTGCTCAGGGCTGAATAATGTTGAGTATACACAGAGTAGGCTGTGTCCAGGGAGCGCTCTAAACAGCAGACACTGAGAAGCCAATGAAGCGTATTCTCCGATCTCCCGCCACGGCTCAAAGGAGAGTGGGTGTGTAAGTAAACCGGAACAGCTGTACTGCTATGCAGCCAAGGCAAGTTTGCTCGCTACGCCCCAAAAAAGTCACATAGAAATCCAGGAAAGGCGCACCGCAGACAGCAGCACCAAGATTCACAATGTAAAACAAAAATCCTTTATTGTAGCAAAAGTTAAAAGCACAAAATAGGCTCAAAGGCGATACATACACACACGGTTAAAATCATCTGTTGTGTGTCAGGAAACAACGCAGATGCGTTTCGTGAGCATGCTCAATAGTGTACATACTTTAAACAACAGAATGAAACATGACTAAACAAACTGATATGTTACAAATGTTTCAGATATACTAAATATAGGGGTTAAAAAGTACCTATATGTTAGAATACAATCTTTATTTATATGCTATTTTGAAAAAAAATATATAAGGCTCTGATAAAGCTCTAATGAAAATTTGCTCTATGTAAAAATATTTTGTTGTCCTTTTACATATCCTATGTGGAATTGGCCCCCTTTAAGTCAGAACATATTATTAAATAAATGTATTTAATGAATTTCATTATAGATAAAAGAGGACAATTGTGGAGTCAACCTATTAATGATATTATGGAGAACTAAAGAGTACAAACATTAGCCTAATCTGAAAATATATCTAGCCTCATCTGAAAATATATTAAACAAGTTAATAATCTAAAAAAGATGGAAATAACCTTAGAATGTAAAATTATTGTATAACTAAGTAAATGGGTCTAAGTCCCTTCTCATATTTAGCCCTTGGGGACTGCTGGTTTTCAGAGAGAAAATCCAGAACACTTCACGTTTATTTAGTTTATCCTCTCTGTTTCCTCCACGTCTCCAAAAAGGAACGTGATCAATCCTTTGAAGGGATAGGCTAGACATGTCAGAATTGTGTACATTTTTAAAGTGCCTAGAGACGGAAGAACCTGTCTTTTACAGGACGCTTAGTTTTGCCTATGTATTGTATTTTACAAATAAGGCAAGTCAGTAAATATACTACATGAGTAGTATTACAGTTAATAAATAAATTAATCTTATGTGTCTTTTCAGTAGTATTGGATATGAAAATATCACCTTCAGAGACATGTTCACACGTTTTACAGCCATTTTTCCTACATTTGAAAAAGCCCTTTCTTCCTGTAAAGCAAACTTTTTTTAGTCTTATTTGATAGATCAGAAGGAGATAAATGGTTGGCCAAAGTTTTACCTCTCTTAGATACAAATTCAACATCTTGTTGTACTATTTCTTTCAAAGTTGAATCAGTGTATAGAATAGGAATGGTTTCTTTGACTATACTACAAATTTTGTGATAGTCAGTGCTGTATGTAGTGATGAATTTAGGTGTAGGTCTATTTATCTGTGTGCCTTTTTTCTTATATTTGAGTAAATCTTCCCTAGGGATATCCTTAATACTGTCTTTAGCACTATTCAAAATGTTGTCATTATAGCCTCTTTGTTTTAATCTGGCTGTAATTAATTCAGAGTTCTTTGTGTACATCTTTTCAGTGGTACAATTTCGTTTAGCTCTAATAAATTCCCCCTTTGGAATGCCTCTAAGGACATGTTTGGGGTGACAGGAGTCAAACTGTAGTGTAGTGTTGCCCGACGTGGGCGTTCTATACAGTGAAGTCTCTATTGTACCATCTGTATTATTAGCTGAAATTGTTAAATCAAGAAAGTTAATTGATTTTGAATCATGTTCCCCCATGGATTTGATACCACTTGTATTGTTGTTTAAATACTCACAGAATACATCAGCTTCATGGGCACTGCCCTCAAAGATAAAAAAAAGATTGTTTATATATCTGTAATAATGTTTAATATTATCTTTAAAGGGATTCCTTTCTCCAAAGTGGCTGTAAAACGTGTAAACATGTCTCTGAAGGTGAAATTTTCCCATCCAATACTACTGAAAAGACACATAACATTAATTTTTTTATTAACTGTAATACTACTCATGTAGTATATTTACAGACTTGCCTTATTTGTAAAATACAATACATAGGCAAAACTAAGCGTCCTGTAAAAGACAGGTTCTTAGAACATCTACACTCAATTGATGATGAAAAAACAGATACTCCCGTCTCTAGGCACTTTAAAAATGTACACAATTCTGACATGTCTAGCCTATCCCTTCAAGGGATTGATCACGTTCCTTTTTGGAGACGTGGAGGAAACAGAGAGGATAAACTAAATAAACGTGAAGTGTTCTGGATTTTCTCTCTGAAAACCAGCAGTCCCCAAGGGCTAAATATGAGAAGGGACTTTGACCTATTTACTTAGTTATACAATAATTTTACATTCTAAGGTTATTTCCATCTTTTTTAGATTATTAACTTATTTAATATATTTTCAGATGAGGCTAAATATATTTTCAGATTAGGCTAATGTTTGTATTCTTTAGTTCTCCATAATATCATTAATAGGTTGACTCCACAATTGTCCTCTTTTATCTATTATGAAATTCATTAAATAGATTTATTTAATATGTTCTGACTTAAAGGGGGCCAATTCCACATACATATGATATGTAAGAGAACAACAAAATATTTTTACATAGAGCAAATTTTCATTAGAGCTTTATCAGAGCCTTATATATATGTATTTTCAAAATAGCATATAAATAAAGATTGTATTCTAACATATAGGTACTTTTTAACCAATATATTTAATATATCCGAAACATTTGTAACACATCAGTTTGTTTAGTCATGTTTCATTCTGTTGTTTAAAGTATGTACACTATGGGGGCGGAGCTAACCGCTGAATGAAGAGGTGGTGTGTCTGTGGAGCTCTGGTGCACCGGAGAGCTAATCAATGTGAAAAACAAAACTTAATCCTTTTAAATAGCTGGAAAACCTATAATGTGTTGGTGAAGAGGTGCAGAGTGAGCTAATCTTCAATTCTGCTGACCGGATTCCGCCACCGCGGACACACTACTCCTGATCCCGACACTACAGCACGGCCATAATAACGGAGTGCGCTGCAGGGGCTTCCTACGCAAACAAGTGCCAGCCTTGTCTCCGGAGGGTCGGGGATCCGCTCCGGAGACCATCAATTGCCGAAACCGGAGGTCTTACAAGGAGGCAACTTAACTTTATGCAGCGGTGAGCGGAGGGGGAAACGGCAGTGTACCATTACAGAGGACGGAGTCAAGAGCTACTAAGAGACTTTGAGATCTGGTAAGCCCGCGGGGCAGAAGCCTTGTTAGAAGGGACTCTGATAACAAGCCCCAAACACTGTTTTCTGCTCGAGGTAAAGAGCGATATATAAAGACTTGGGCTCTGTGACTACCGGGAGGGGATAGATACCCAGGGAGAAAGCCCCCCATAAGTTATAAATGAACTGGGAAAACTTGCTTTGCATATGGAAGAGGGAGATACTTTTTTCTTACATAAATGTGTGATTGAGGATAAAGATATATCGGAACATAAATTTTGGCGCGAAAACCCGCCATTTTAAGACACTATTGCGCAGCACTTTTATTTCATCTGCTGCTTGTGTGAGTTACAGACCGTTCACATAAAGATATTGTAAGTTGATCAAGAACCTGAAATAGGGAACGTTTAAAAAGCAAACTACTACGTTCTCAGTGACACTTCACACAGAAACAGCAAGTGTTTGGTGTACAAAACATACCACATATTTACTTCTCCCTTCAAACTCAGAGACACATATGAGTACTTTATTTGGCTCCTAAGCAGCCCTATTTTGACATCCAATTTTCACCCTCCTGACTGTTAATTTAGGACCGTTTATGGTAATATATTTTCTAGTTGCCAGTAATTTGACCACTACACAACTTAGCTGAGGTTAAAGGGGTCACAACTCAAGAGATTCCCCTCCCTCTCATATACCTATACTAAACCACCCATATGCTGAATGTAAGATCTTAAGCACATAGTGTTGGAAAAGTACAAAAGAGGTCAGAGTGTGGAAAATAAACTTTGCTGAAAGAGGAGGGTGCACTCCCTCCCCCCTCTTCTTGTTGCACTTGGGCAAGCAGCTAGATTACAGGAGGATCAAAATAACTTACAACATACATATATTTGTGTCAAGCCTGGTACTATATGTGACATTTTAATTACTGAAATATTTTCTTTGCAATAGCAGTTTGAATTACTGCAATGTCTCTCATATAAGCAGGTTTTTCTCCTGATCTATAGACACAGTGTAGATTTATTTAGATATAACGTAGACTCTTAATTGTCTTGGACCTAACAAGCCCTGAACCAATATATTAACCTTATACTCAATTGTACCCCAATTCAGATAGGCGCTCACCTCTCCCCTTTCCTGCTGTGCTACGTCGCAGCAGGTCATATCCACTTCCATTTTTCCGGCCTGGCCCAATGAGGGCACAATCCCCGAGGTGCTGCGCCAACTGGAAACTTTCTTTCGAAAGGGCATTGTTGGTCTAAGGGTTCTTGTCATCCCTGAAAAAACTCCAAAAGTCATAATATAAGAAGGGATGGGACACACATCCCAAATTATGGCATCACACTAAATCCCTAAGAGGGGGGAGATGCGGAGACACTAAGCAACTACAGCAACACTCGAAGCCAACTTCAGTTGTCTGAACAGGCGGCTCTGCTCTATACTGAGATCAGTTCATTTAAAATCTGCAGAAGAAAGTCACTCCACAGGGTGTCTAATTGGATTACAACCCCATTATTAGGGAATCCCCCAACTCCCATCCCACAATGGCGCACTCCAACAAAAACAAACACCAGCAAAGATTAGGAGAAGGTCCCAAGCGTACTGTAGCAGACCATTTTAGCAATAGAATACTCTCCGACAGAGATGGATCAGATGATGAGTCTAGAGATTCACATTCTTCATATAAGGAGACGCCTGATACAGAGAATATCCCTAGAGGGAAGTCATCTCAATCTGACTCCAAAGTACTGGACTCAATTAATGCATCATCATCCAAGATAGATTCACACTACACCTCCCTTAGAAGTGAAATCCGGAATTCTGTGGCGGACCTGAGAAGAGACCTAAACATACAGAATGAAAGGACAGAGGCCTTGGAGAGAAAACAGGAAGATATGGCAGTAGATCAAGCTAATGTACTAGCATATGCCCAATCATTGGCGGAGATTATCAGTGACCTGGAATCTAAGATTGCCGACAATGAGGATAGATCCAGGAGGAACAACATTAGGATCAGAGGTATCAAGGAAGATGTAAGCCCCTCTGGGTTGGTGGAGTACCTTCTGACTCTCTTTAAAGATCTCTTGGGTCCTTTCCAAACTACGGACGCTTTGATTGATAGAGCTCATAGAGCCATTAAACCAAGAACAATGGCTTCAGAGTTGCCTAGAGACGTCATTGTACGCCTCCATTACTTTACTTTTAAGGAAAAACTAATGAGGGCCTCGTTCTCCAATAAATCTTTCGCTGAAAAATACCCTGGAGTCCAACTATTTCCTGACCTTTCCTCATTTACCTTAGCAAAAAGAAGATCATTTGCACCTATCACTCTCAAGCTGCGGAAAGCTGGGATCAAGTATAGACGGGGCTTCCCAGTGAGAATTTTCTTCCAACATGAAAACAAAAGCTGTGTTGTTACTTCACTGGAACAAGGCTTGAGCTTATTGACGACTCTAGGTCTGGGTCAACAGACAGAACGTCCTAATCCTACTCCAACCCTCCAAAGGGACTTAAGACCGTCAGCAGCTGAATGGCAACCCCTGCCAAAGAGACCAAACAAGCAACAGGATAGAGCCTTAACAACATTGTCGGGGGGAATGAGTTCCCCCTTGTGTTCTTTACCAATTTATACAGAGTCTTTTCATATTGGAGTTAAACTACATACTCCCCAAAATAGAGTGTTGCTAATATGTGGTAATAAGTTGCAACATTAGGAGTTTAAGACAAATCCGCTTGTTCCATGGAGACTTAGTAATGTATGTCTGAGTCATATCTGACCCCGTGTCAAGAGCCAAGAGACACATGACCTATAGTTCTACCATGACTTATTTGATTCACCATTATTTCAGATATATAGGATGGATTAACCAACTTTAATTACGCTCTTTATGTAATGTTGTGCTGTTTACCTCCTCTTCTTTGCAGGTTTTTGTTCTGTAAAATCATGAGGAGTTGTTTACTAGATTTAAGTTTCATGTTGGGTTGGGTTACTGGTCAATGATTCTCAGACTGTATAATGTTAAGGTAGGTTTGATGTCTGCTTTCTTTTCCTCTCTTGGGTTAAGGGCCGGACTACAACCCTACACACATGAAGATATAATGTATTTGTCAAAATGTTTACTACTAATATGGTTACTTTTTCTTAATTTTGTTAATAAGTGGTAATAGGCTGCAATATTAGGAGTTTAAGACAAATCAGCTTGATTTATGGAGACTTAGTGTTGGGTGTCTAGGGCTTGTGTGACATCACGTCAAGAGACGGGAGTCACACGACCTATAGCTCTATCATAATTTATTTGAATCCTCATTACTTTAGATCTGTAGGAAGGATTAACCAACTCTAATAATGTCTATGTAATGTTGAGTTGTTTGCTTCCTCTTTTTTGCAGGTTTTTGTTTTGTAAAAATATGAGGCGTCTCCCACTAGATTTAAGTTCCATACTAGATTGGGTTACTGGCCACTAATCCTTAGATTGTATAATGATAATGCTGATTTGATATTTGTTTTCTTTTCTTATGTAGAAGACCTGACTATAACCCTGTATACATGAAGATATAATAGGTTTGTCAAAATGTATACCACAAATATTGTTACTTTCCCTGAGTTTAGTTGCAAGGTTAGTTTTCATGCTGAATCTCCCCCTCTCTCCCTTTTCTCCATTCTTACCTTCATACTATATTTTACTTAACCCAAGTTTGTCGTACACAATAAGGGGATAAGGGAGAAGCTCCGCTTCCTTCTCTTCTTTCTCTCCTCTAAGGTGTTTGATAGCTATCTTTGGCCCTTACGGCCCATACCCTTTGACCTCCCAAAATTGGATAGCTTGCGACTTCTCCCTTGGTGGACCTAATTGTATGATAGGAGAAGAAATAGTGCCTCATACCCAATTCTTGCAAGCGGCCTCCGCCTCCCCTTCCCCTTTTTCTTTTCTCCTCTTTCTTCTCTCCCATTCTTCTGTTTCCTTCTCTTTCCTCTCTTTCTTCCCTTCTCTAGACTATCACTTTCTCTCTCCTGGTACCTACTCTTCTCTCACTTTTCGGTATTATCCTTTATTCTTTTCTTACAACATTCACTTTGATTCATCTCTATTCTTTTCTCTCTTTCCTCATTTCTCCATATCCTTTTCTCTTTTTTCCTTCTCTCCTCTAGACTATTACTTTCTCTCCTCTGGTGTATATATTTTTGTTTTTATTTCTTTTCTACAACTTTTACTTCTATTCATGTGCCAAGAAGTAGATAACAGCTACTAATTAAAAAGTGTATATAAGGTTAAGCTACTTGGCTATTGTTCACCCTTCTCATTCGTGAACAAATAAGCGGTGTTTATCCGCTATCGCTATTATAGTGTTATAGGTTGCCCCTATATCTCTTTTACATTTATCTGGAATCTTAGGACGGCTTATTAAGGTGAATAACTGCAAGTGGACAGTAATATTAATTTTGCCCCTTCTCCTCAATCAGCTCAGGCAGAATAAAATCGATGTGGCATTCATTCAGGAGACCCATTGGCAGCAACAGAGAGGTAAGACATTCAAATTCCGCAATTACTCACATATTTACCAGGCCTCCCACCGCGTCAAATCTAGAGGGGTAGCCATTCTGATTAGGGACTCAGTGGCCTTTGAAGAAATATATTGTGAGTTGGATCCCAAGGCTCAATATATTTTCCTAGTGTGTAAACTTAATAATACTCTTTACACCTTAGTCAACATATACGCTCCCAATGTTAAGCAGACACAATTCCTTAAAAAAGTTCTTAGTCGAGTCACATCTGTTAGGCAAGGAGAACTCTGCATAGGTGGAGATTTTAACCTCACATGGGACCCTGATTTAGATAGACTAGTACCACCCTCGTCTAAAAAAGATAGGTCCACACAGTCTAAAGCAAATGCTTTCCGGAAGGTAATGATCCACTTCCAACTATATGATGCTTGGCGGGCGTATAATACATCCATGCGTGACTATACCTTTTATTCGAACCCCCACAGGTCTTTCTCCAGATTAGATACCTTCTTTGTCACAGCCAAACTCTTGGATAAAATTAAGGGATCTAGGATCCTTCCGATCTCTTGGTCTGACCACCACTCTGTAACACTAGAGATGGGTCCGATCATCCCAAATGAGGGATATAAATGGAGACTGGCGGATTGGTTGATTCAATCACCTGTTGATATACAAAATTGTGATGAGATCATAACAGAATTTTTTAAACTAAATGACGATAGCCAAACAAGTTCTCAGAATTT
>CAJPDP010345624.1:0-10945 GCA_905336975.1 Bombina variegata variegata
ACTCCATGCTTGTGTGACAATCAGCAGCGTGCGGCACAAACTACTGGAAAACGGTAACTCCGCTATTGGGCCATGAACATGTGCTGCAGTTAATGATGTTAAAGCATGTCACTTCACCGTACGTACCCTAATGACTGCAGTGTTTAGTGATTTAATAACCAGTCACATGAGCAGAGCATGATTCATTGTGTGTGCGCGTTTAGCACCAGCATTATTATTCACCATTATCCTGCCGGTGATTTTGCTTTGGCCATCTCGCTGCCCTCCTGCCAATGAGTCGTAACACAGTAACAACCCCACGGTTATTCATTCCTTGCCTACTAGCTCCCAACCAATCAGTGTGGCGTTGCTTTACAAAACTTATGGAACTCCCCAGACATTGCATCAACGAGCGCTCACTTCCCCTCATTACATACAACATAAGATCTCCTTGGCAACCTCTGCCCCCGCCGAGTGCCCGCCTCTGTTTCAGTGGAGCTCAGTTTAGGATTACGTTGTCTGTACTCTGCAATAATAAAATGAGACGAAGCCCAAGTAAAATATGTTTCAACACGTCTCTTGGTCTGTGACTCGCTGGCCATGTCTGGTGCACTGCTAGCCCGCAACAGGACTAAAGGTGGGAAAAATCCACCTGCGCGGTGCCCAGAACTGCATGTCCCGGGCATTGGGCGATATAAATTGCACATCCCTGACTATCAGTTAGTTTACAGGCCTAGTTCACTAATTAATTATTCACGTGCCTTTAAAAGAAAAATATATATATAAAAAAAAAAAGGGAAAAGAGCTGAAACATTCACAATTTTTTTTCTTCCTGTACCTTTTTTATTTGTCACTTGTTGAAACTAGCAAGACTGAATTGGCTATTTGTGTGTTATTTGTCACTCAGGTGAAAACTAATTCACCCAAAATGCCTGTGAAACCTAAAGATAAAAAATCCAAGATGGCTAATACCAGTGTAGATTCCCGATCTACTCTGCATCATTGGTTATTGATACACAAGCTTTGATACTTCAATTGACCGGAATATTTACCCCACAATTTGATTTGATCAAGAAAGAATTAGGATCCATTTCCTCTGAGATAGGGACACTATCCACGGAGGTCAGACAATTTTAGACCAGAATACTAGAGGCAGAAAATAGAATTTCCAATTTAGAAGATCAGGTTAATGCTCAGGAAAATATAATCCAAAAACAGGATGCCAAAATTAATAGTATACAGTCACGCTTGGAGGATCTGGAAGATCGCTCCAGGCGTAACAATATTAGAATTGTAGGACTTCCTGAACTACCTGAATTTGAAGATCTAATTAAATTTACCTCTACTTTATTACCCCAGGCCCTAGGTATGCCATCTTAACTCTTACCCATTGCTATCGAGAGGGCACACAGAATTGGTCCCAAAGAATCTTTAGCGGATGGGTCCCCAAGAAATAGAATGTGTATATTTAAGTTACTAAAATTCCAAGATAAATTCAAATTATTAAAACTTTTTAAGAGAGCTGATCCTCCTTTATTCGGAAACAATAAGATTTTACTGTTTCAGGACTTTTCTAGTGAGATATCCTCTAAAAGGAAACTGATGGCGCCATATTGTATGCAGTTAATAATAAAGGTATAAAAGCTCGACTGTTCTATCCTGCCAGAATTATAGTACAAGTACAAGGCTCACTTTTAATGACGTATCTGAAGTTAAAGAATTTATTCATTCCAAAATGATTGCATTTAATTCTAATGTATCGAATAATCTAGTTTAGTTATGTAAGATCAGAAGGAACGTATTATTAGGTTGTTTTTTTCTATCTATGGAAGCTAGTGGTGTTATCATATGTGCTACCAAATTTAAGATACCCTTTTAAATACTGGATATATTGTTTTTTAATTATTTTTTGTAAAAAAAAAAATCTCTTCCCCTCTCTCTCCCTTTGCCGTCCCTCCCTCTCTTCTTTTGTGGTCTCATGTTGCGGGAATAATATTTTCATGATGATCTGATGGTGGATGGAATTAAGATTTTATCTTGGAATGTAGGAGGAATATCCTCCCCTATCAAGCGTAAACTAATTATTAAAACCTTAGCCAAACATAAACCAGATCTTGTCTTTCTCCTGGAAACACACCTTAACGACCAGGAAGCTGCTAAACTTAAGATAAAATGGGTGGGGGAAGTGATCACTATTGTCAGGGTTAATAAGAAATGTGGGGTTGCTGTGTTATTATATAAGGAACTTGAATATAATATTATTCATACGGAAATAGATTCCTATGCCAGATTTATTCTTCTTTAAATTGTCATAAATATGAAATTTACATTTTGTAATATATATGCCCTGAATAAATTCTCTATGGAGTGTTGGGAAACAAATTAAATCAAGGTATTTTCCTATAAGGGGGAGAATTTAGAGCTGTGTGGAGATTTTAATATGACATTATGTCCTGAATTGGATAGATTTTCGAATAAAAATATGTTAGAATATAAGAAAAGTTCAAAGTACTTTAAAAATTTCTGTTATAAATTAAATTTGGTAGATATTTGGCGGATTCAAAATCCTGATGTCCAGTTATTCACGTGCGAGTCTAAAGCTCATAGAACATTTTCCAGGATTGACCTATTCCTAATTTCTGAATCTCTGTCTATTTGTAAATTGGATGCTGAAAATAGAGATATTATGATATCAGATCATGTGATGATATCTTTGGCTTTCCCCTCCTTAGTTAAGGATAAGCCTTAAACTTCTGCCTTCTTTTTCACTCGCTTTCTTTTTACCAATCCCAGATTTGTATCATGGTTAAAACAAAAATGTCAGGAATATTGTATACATAATAATGCTTATTGTAAAAAAACAAAAATCTTTTGGGAGGCTTCTAAAGCTGTTTTACGTGGGAAAATTAAGGCTTATTTGAGTAATTGGAAGAAAAAAAATAAGGCATTGGGAATCCAATTAGCCAATCAGGTAAGGAATGCATACAGAAGATATAATTCTGATCCTTCCCTGATAAATTGGGATAAATATGCAGAAAGTAAGAAAGAGAGAGATCTTTTCATTAAGTAAAAATCACAAGAAGAAGAATTAATCTTCTGGTCCAAGATTAAGATTCCTAAAATTCTGTGTGAGGAGCTCATCCCACCTAATGCCCCTATTACTAAAGAAGAGATAAGCAAAGCTATAGATTAACTCAAATTGAATAAAGTGGCGGGTCCAGATGGGTTGCCAGTGGAATTTTATAAATGTTTAAGTGAAGAATTGCTTTCAGTATTAGAGAATCTGTTTAATGATTATTATATGTTGGGTAACTCCATTTCGGCTTATTTGTCAGCAGCAAATATCTCTCTCATTCTTAAGAAAGGTAAAAATCCAGAGGGTCCGGCCTCCTATAGGCCTATCTTTGTGTTAAACACTAATTATAAGATATTAGCCCCTATTATATTTCCTTAAGATTTTCTACCTGTCTACATAAACTCATCCATCCTGATCAGACAGATTTTATGCCATCAAGGAATCCGGTAAAAAATATATATACGTAAAGTTACTACTTTTCTAGATTATGCATGAAATATTGATCAATTTCAAAAGAACCTGATCTCGCAGGATATGGCTGTTCTCACTTTAGATGCAGTTAAAGCATTTGACTCTATCGTTTGGGGGCATCTTTTTAGGGCTCTAGCGAATTTTGGTTTCAATGGAAATTTTTTCCAATATGTTCACAAATTATATCTAAAACCCATGTCCTTTTTGCTGATTAATGGGACCCTTTCTTCTAAAATAAAACTACAGCGAGGCACGAGACAAGGTTGCCCCTTATCACCTCTTCTTTTTAATGTTGCTTTGGAGCTTCTAGCAGTCCGATTAAGAGATATCTTAATAAGGATCCCCCTTGGTACTCAACAACTGAAAACACTTCTTTATGAAGACGATCTACTGCTGTTTCTGGAAAATATTAATCAATCTATTCCGATATTTGAAAATGTCCTGAAGAATTTAGTTCATTTTCAGGGTATAAGGTTAATTTGGAGAAAAGTGAATTAATGTGTGTAGGTAAATGTATGGTTCTTCCTTTTAAGATCCCATTTAAAGTGGTAGATGCCATTAAATATTTAGGTTTAGAATTGCATAAGAATCCCAAGTATGGTATCTATCCAATTATCGGCCTCTCTTTCAAAAGATAAAAACAGATCTTCAACTATGGGCATCCTTTCCGCTATCTATGACGGCTCGGGTAAAACTAATTAAATCAATTATTTTTCCACGTCTTCTTTATCCGCTTCAAAATTTGCCATTTTTTTATATTAAATAACGATCTGAGTAAGCTTTATGGCTACTTTTCCAAGTTTATCTAGAGGGATAAAAAACCCCGAATTATTCTTGCTAGATTAATGCAAAATCTTGGAACCGGCGGATTAGCACTTCCAGACGTTAGGCTATATAATCTGGCGGCTTTGGTAAAATTTGCCATAGATTGAATCGCTGAAACCAATATAGTATCCTCTTTTGATAAAGTGACATTTTTTATTTTTCCATCGGCTTTAAAGGCCATACTTCATTCTACTCCTCAACATTTACCCTTGAATGTTGTTTGGCTTATCTCATTTAAGAACATAGTTTTAGCATGGCACAAGCTCTGCACGTGTCTGGGCATTAATTTTACTTTTTTCAGAATATCTGCCTATAACTAGTAATCCACAATTTTCTCCAGGTATTAATAAAAAAGTATTTAAATATTGGGCTGAAAAAGGTTTAAGGTCAGTGACTCTGAAGCAACTATTGGATGAAAACTATCAAATGGGTTCTGCTGAATCACTTTTCCATTACTATGAGATACCAAGGTCGAATATGTTCACGTATTTTCAAATACGACATTACATATCTTCACAGAAGTGTTTTTTTCCTCCTTCAGCTGCATGGTCTGATATCAAACTCTGTATACAAAAATTCATAGCCGGTGACCCTTCAATCTCTTTGATGTATGATATTATGCTGATAAAGCAAAGTTTACTATATCTGTGTATATATATGTAATCAGGCCCTAAGATGAGTGATTATCAGTATGTCTGGTGCAGGCAGTAAAATCCAAACATTACAAACAGAAAGTTACAGCCAACAAGACTGGTACAGAAATAGCATGGCCAGCAGGGAAGGTGCATGCAGCATAGTCAGAAATAGGGAGGTTTATTGAGTAATCAGAAAGGACAGATTAAGGACCTAAGGCTTAGATCTAAGCACAAATACAGCAAATGCTGGCCAGCTGCCAGGTAAAGAAAGCAAAGTCTGAGAAGACTGTCTTATAGCAGTGGCTGAAAGTGAAGCAACAACCAAGCACTAAAATTACATGAAAGATTGTAATATAAAATATTTAATGATGGATAGCTAAAAAAATATGTTGTGCTTTTTCTGTAACTTAAAAAAAAAAACCCAGTGGAAACTGCAGACGTCACAAGTGAAAACTGCAGACGTCACAAGCCAAACTATGTCTGCATTTGGCACCAGCACAGAATATGATAAGATACAACATAACAATATAAGATTTGCTAACAAAATTACCGTGGCAAACTTTGTCTACTCCAGTTACAAGTCCATATTAACTGTTACAGATAATGTAAGTGGTGGTGGTTGAACAATGGAAACCAGTGAAACAACTGCAACCGATATGTTTATATTTAGAATGTTGTCACACTACACTGGTATTATGCTAGTTTATTGCAAGACAGAAGAAAAATCTTGTAATTACAAGGTGCTTTATGTCTTTAAAAAGCAAGATGTGTTCCCTTGTATCAGAGATACAACACCTAAAGAGATTGCTGTACACTGAGGCCAATGCATAAAGATAAGCAAGCACTACCAAGGTAACAGACCTCATAACACAGGAAATACCAGCACATACAGTGTGTGACAAGGCGGGAGGGATGGAGGAAGAAACTAAAGGAGGGAGGAAAGATAGTACTTTATAAATAGATTCATTATCTAGTAAATGGGTCAAAAAATCATATATGTATTTGCTTGTGCTAGAAACCATTCATGGAAATTAACTGTATTGTTTTGATTATAATTAAAAAGGAGCAGTAAAGTCAAAATGAAACTGACATAAGTCAGATAGAGCATGTCATTTTAAATAATGTTTCAGTTTACTTCTATTATCAAATGTGCTTAGCTCTCTTGGTATCCTTTATTAAAGAGTAGGCTCAGGAGCAACAATGCACTACTGGGAGCTAGCTGAACTTGTGATCCAATCACAAGAGGCATATGTGTGCACCCACCAATCACCAGCTAGCTCCCAGCATTGCACTGCTGTTTCTCAGCCTACCTAGGTATATTCTTCAACAAAGAATACTAAGAAAACAGAGCAAAGTTGATCATTGAAGCAAAATGAAAAATGTTCAAAACTGCATGCTCTGTTTTGTTTAATAACCCACCCTGTTTTCACTATTGATATATACATATTTAGGGCTAGATTCGAAGTGGAGCGCTAAATATCGCTTTTACGAAAGCGATATTTGCGGTCCACCGAGTAATACCAGCGCAGGCTAATGTGTGCTGGTATTACAAGTTGAGCGCAATGAGAATGCAAGCTCGCGTTCGCATTGCTAAGAAGCATTGCACTCACGATAGCGCACTTCCATAGGATCCAATGGGAGCCTTATTCTCATGCCATGAGACATGCAGTTAATTTATTAAAAAAATAAAGATACTACTATCTTTATTTTCTAATAAAATATATTACACTGTATTTTGGGGGCATTTAGGGCACATTTATAAAATTAACCAGAGATCTGAGCTGTGGTTAATTTTATAATCGCTAATTGCTACCGCGAGCAATAACCATCCACTTGTAATGGCTGGTTATTTTTTAGTTGGTGTAGGTTGGAAAGGATGTTCTAGGACACCAGATCTTAGCATATTCCTATACAGTGGACAAGGTCTGGACTTTCCCTGAGTTTTTTTTTTTTTTGTAAATATGGGGGCCCATCCCAGATTATTTTAGGGGGTTGAAGAAACCCCTTTGTTATTAGATGTTTGTAGTGTTGATAAATCTGAAAATAGTATGGCTACAGCCTTTTCACCTCAATATCTATATATATTCCAGATCTTTGTACTTAGTATGGTTATTTAAAGGAACATTAATACCTCATAGAGTATACTTGATTTAAAAAAAACCCAACAATTTTAATGAACCATATGATCATTTCAAATAGAACACAAAGGAATAATGTTATACTTATAGTAAAATTAATTGCTTGTATGCATACATGGTTTAACTTAATTACTTAGCATCCATTAGCAATATATAGTAGATTTAAAGATGTTAAACAAGTATTATTTTTGCTAGCCTTACTAATATAGGGTTTTAAATGTCATTATGTCAAGAAGTTGAATTGAACAATATAGTAGAAACATTTTCCAAAATGACCAATAAACTAAGTTACAATGGAAAACATATATCACAATTTATGTTCTCACTGTAGGCAAGAAATCTACACGTCTAGTTTGTAAATCTTCCTGCTTTGTATAATGACCCTTTTACTAGGGAAGTCAGAAAGAATAATCCTCTTATAAATCCCATGGCTTGTAAAGGGCAGGATGTTATTTTACCCCCTTTATTATACAAACCAGTGCAGTTTAACAAGACCATTCAGGAGCCTATTTTAATACTGATTTATTTAAACAAGAATAAAGATAACCTCAGGTTAATAAGAACAAATTAGTTTTTTACTTTTTTGGTCACAAAGCTAATTTCCTCTGCTTCTTCATACTGAATATATTTTCATGTATTTTACACAAGACAGCACAGTGCTACATTGCCTAATTAATACGTATGTAATTGGGATTACCAAGCAAAAGCAACTGTGACTGCCTTCCTAGCGTTTATAACACACAGCACAGGTGATATCACAAAATCCAGTATTAGGTACATTCTATTGAAGAAAACGGAATGCTTATGGCGCTACACTTAAAGGGACATGAAACCCAAACATTTTCTTTCATGATTCAGATAGAGAACACAATTATAAAAATGCTTCCAATTGACTTATGTTATCAAATTGAAGAACATTTGATAATAGAAGTAAGTTGGAAAGTTGTTTAAAATTGTATGCTCTATCTGAATCATGAAAGAAAATATTTGGGATTTATGTCCCTTTAAAGACCTATCTGCCTATTTTATATATATATATATATATATATATATATATATATATATAATCATTTTCCACAGTAATTGTACTAAAATGCAAAGCTTAATGTAGAAAACTACATACAAAGGATGCCTCCTTCCACTTTGTAAACTATCCTAAGTATTTACTTTTTGCAATAAACATATTTTTAAAGAAATCTTTTTTCTTGTTTGCATTAAAACATGGCTTAAAGGGACAGTATACACCAAATTATATATAACTGCATGTAATAGACACTACTACAGAGAATATGCACAGATACTGATCTAAAAATCCAGTATAAAGCCTTTTTAGGCTGGGACACCCACTAAAAGGGGTTGGGAAAACATGAACAGCAGACACTCCCCCTCTCCCTGCATATGAAAAGACAGATTATACAAACAGGAGCTGCAGGTATCTGTAGACATCAATATACATGTAAAATGTTGGGGCTTGGTTAGGAGCCTGAAAATCAGCACAATGCTATAAAAAAAATAAGCAAAACTATACATTTTTACAAAAACACTCGCTATGGGCTATATAAATGGATCATCTGCAAAACATTTATGCAAATAAAAATCTAGTGTACAATGTCCCTTTAAATCCTCCTCCAAAAAGCACAAGAGTCCACCAAGAGAATAAAAGATTAAAAGGATTTTATTATTAACGCTTTTAAGACCAGAATGGTTAACATATTGAGCACCCAATTGCCTAAAATATTTTAGTATCCTTGTATGAATAATATGATCCTTCACTGGAACTAAGGGGCCTATACCTAACCCTGAAAAAAAGCACCAGACCATTATCCCTCCTCCATGAAACTTTAAAGGAAGAACTATGCGTTCAGGTAGATAACAGGGCATCCGCCATACCCAGATTCTTCCATCAGACTACCAGACTGTGAAGAGTGACTCATCAGAACACGCTTTTGCTGCAGAGTTCAGTGGCAGCGGGCTTCATATCACTTAACGTAGAAAGGAGATAAGGCTGCACATTAGAGGTTCAAAATAAAACAAAAATACTTTATTGTATCTAGTTAAAAAAGCACCTACACACATGGAGCACATCAGCTGTCTTAATAAGAAGCAATACACCATGCTCGTACCAAAGGGCATACGTGTGCAAAACCGCCGTGCTTTAACCTTGAAACCAAAAGCGTGGAAAAATATAACGCTCCAGAGCGCTCAAGAAAACCCAAATGTATGCAATACTGAGGGCTCAAGCGTGCTAACCTGACGATCGCAGATCCAAAGGATGATGCGTGGTAAAAAATTCAACCTAAGTGCAATCAAAAAATCTAACAAAAGGGGAATAAAATATTGATTTTGTCCCAAGGGCTGTATATATAAACCAATATAGATCTATAAATACCCACATAAAGCTATAGAGTGTCATATAGATAAAAATATGATACTTACCAACAGACACTCATCTACCAGTAAACCAGAAGAATGTCAAACCAGTACTAAAACATATTAGCGGAGGTTATGGAATACTAGAATATGTCACAGACCAATTATGGAAGGTCTGTGACATATTCTGCCATGAGGTGATAAAAAGATCCACCAGCCATACCCCATATACAACCCTCTGACAAACACTGTACTCTGGGGGAAAAACAGGCCTCAGCATTGACTAAAGTAAGCAGCAGAATTTACGTTAAAAATATATTATGTAATACCACATTTATGTTTTTACCCACATAAATAAACCAGATAGTGAGCTCAAATCAGAGACAAGGAGTATGATGAGATGAGCTATGTATGCTGCACTACCACGCCCGCATATTTCCCCTGATAAATTAACAAAATGTTGACATAATTTCCAAGTTCTGGCACTTATAAAACATCCAATACTTAAACATTATTGCAACATCTGGAATAAGATGGCTCAAAAATTTGAATTATTTTTTTTTTTTTTTAAACTAAGGTCATATTTTCACTCAATATACTGTATTACAGAGGTCCCAATTATCATACATACTGTAGGAAAGTCCAAATGCTACAGCTTTTCCCGAGATCCTAGCTGCTGTGTCAGAACCAAAACTCACCCATAGACCACCTAAACCAGCTCTTATGCTAAAATAAACAATAAAAAAAAAAACACCATCTCCCACCACAAAGCCATTTCACAAGTGATAATTTACTGGAGCAAAATATTGGTAGGTATGCGGCAGTATTAAGAATGAAAAAAAAATAAAACACGACTGACTTATATGAAATGTTTTTAAATCTAGTATTTTTCATAGTATTAATAAGTTAAATTTTGAAATATGAAAACACAACAGCAATTTATCAATTTTCTAGGTATAAAATAGGATGAGATATTTGAAAAAAATAAATACCTACATTTTGCAGTTGAGCGAGTTTGATAAATAATACCATATGTGTATGGCAAGCTCAAAATCTTTAGTGGAAAGACATGTGTTATAATCAATCTTCAAAATGTCAAGTAAAATAAATTATAAAGCATCATGTACACTGAGAAAATAAGGTAACATAGTATATACTACATAAATTATTACATATATTTTCTGATTGCTAATAATATTATACACCCACTTGAATTTGAAAAACAACTAAAATATGTCGATAACTATGATGATACATGTGCAATAGTAACACAGAGAGCAAATGAATAAATAATGTTCATAGGACGCATGCATTCTTTTATCAAACATAATGTAAAAGCAAAAACAGAAAAACGAATTATGCAACAACACACACACATATAATATATATATATATCCATATATCAGTGGGTTCATTTTATATGCTGTAATATATACTGGTATAGTTTAAAT
>CAJPDP010346056.1:0-15621 GCA_905336975.1 Bombina variegata variegata
ATATAAAAGAACAATTACATTCACTGGACAGTATTGTATATGGCACTCCAGTCCAAAGCACATAAAGCAAAAAAAAAGCAGCAATAAAGATGCAGATAAGCAGGACCGAAAGCTTGAGTGTGGCGAGCACAAAGGCAAAGGATATATATGGTGTAATGTAGACAAGCATATAACATCAGGCTGCTTGAAGCTATATTTTCAAATAAGCCCAGACCGGCCGGGTCAACAGGGACACACTGGAAAAGAGATGTAGAGCTTACCAACCTGGCAACTAGCTCCGTGCCGATCCCCGGATGTAGCTAGGCCTCAATTCCCGGTCCACACACCTCCTCCTGAGGCTGGTAGATGTGTAATCCTGATTAAAAGTTTTTACGTAGGCGCTCACACTTCTTGCCACTTCGCTAATCACTTGCTCCGTTAAAATCTTCCTGCTCTCTGGGGAAACTTCTGGGCAGTGGCCATGATCACTTGCATAGCCGCATGCTGCTACAGCTTTTCTTAGATAAACACAAAAATTTCAAGTAGCAACAACTTGATCCGCTTAATATTTCACTAGAGCTGCTTCGCACTTAAAAACCACAACTATTGTGCCTAAGATTGCTAGATTTGCTGCTGGTATCGGTGCCTGGAGCAGTTTCAAGAGCTCGGCCCATACTATACCCCCAGGCAGGGCACTCTTGGCCTGTCGTTACGCAGCACTTGATGTGCTCTACCCAACAACTCATCACCTACTGCCAGTATATCTTTTAAAGGATCGGGGTAAACCAGTTCTGATAGTGCTTACCTATAAAATGGAGTCATGCAACAGAGATCTAGTTAAAGCTATGTCACACTTAATAGATCAACATTTCCAGAGTCTCATGGCCAGTGTTTCTGCAGCATGGGATACCACAGTCCAAAGCAAACTCAGGAACATGAAGACATGGGACCAGGTAGATATTCAGATCCCACTGGTTAAAGATGACATAGATCAGATAACGCACCTAGATGAGCCAGTCGCGACCAAGCTCAAGGATCACAGACCTCGAGACAAGGAGGTACGAATGCTTCCCGACTCACCAGAGACCCATACAAATGACAAACCAACTGCTACTGAGACTCATTCTACTCTGGCTCTCCCTAAGTATGCTACAAAGCAGGAGAAAACATATGGAACAAGCCGGAGCATTTTCTTTACTCAGCAAAGCACCAACTTTGACGAACTTGGCCCGTTGCTGTCATTCGCTAAACTAAGGGCAATTGAATGTTCCACTTTGGAGTCACTTGAGACCAGTGAAAATGCTGACATGTCACTAAATGATAAACCCTGCTTCCAGACTTCAACTTCTTACCATGGGACTTATGCCCGAAGCATTCCCTTTTTGACTTACAAGAATACAGGAGTACCCCTCTAGTGCCACTTTCTTTTCCTACAGTTTGCAAAGACTATAAAAGGTTAGAATGAATAATGTGTTACCCTGCGCACCCGGCTCCACCCACTCTGACGTCACGTAACGTAACCAACAACCCCCGGCTTCAACACTGTGAGAATCCCCGAGTGAAGTGGTTATCTGATACCGGCCTCTATATCGAAGGAATACCCGGTCCCACTGTTATCTCCAAAGGGGTTCAGAGACCAAAATACCCGGTCTCTTCTCTCGCTACAATTTGGCGCTTACCATCTCAGCTGTTGAAGGAGATTCTGATTTCATTCCGCTCTGGACCTAACCCACAACATTAACTTTTGGGCTTATGAACTCCTTTGGATCAAGTTTCATTGTTATATTTTTTGTGTTTATTTATTGATACTGCACTAATTCATTTATGTTTTTATTTTTCGTTTATATCTGCTGATCAGCAATTTTAATTTTTTTTTTTTATTATTATTTTATGTTTAATAAATATATGCTCTTTATAATTTAATACACGTTTATTATTGAGACCAAAGTATCTTTGAGAATTCCTATGAGATTTTCTTATATAAAATAGGTTATATCACAATTCTCTACATATCAATTTTAGCAGCAAAAATTGTTTTGCAGCGCCAGAGGTTTTAAATATCTTATCTCTCTTTTGAGTAAGTTATTTTTCTAGTTGTAAGACTCTGACTATACCCACTTGACAAAGCATAACCAGGGGACCTTACGGATTATTATTGAGACTCTCACGGAGATCTAATGTTTATTGTTTACATTTTGTCTAGGATGCTGCTGCATAATTTCAGTTTATGTTAGTGGGTGGTAGTGTTCCCTGTTTATTCCGGTGGCTGATATTCTCAATTAGCATATGTTTATCCTAACACAAGTTAAGTCAATGATAAGTAATGATAATATGAGCGGTTATACTGAGTTACAACTGTTTTTTCTGTTTGCTTTAGGTTATTAAGCAAAAGATCATAGTCTGACCTTACTATATAAGAGTTATATGCTAGAACCACTGAGATATGTATTCTGTAATATTCTGTGTATGCCATTGCTATAGTTGCAGGTCTCTTGCCCCAGTCATGCAATCCACTGTAGTATGGTTATACATTCAGTGTTGCCCATCTTATATATTTCCTTAACGTTTATAACAAACTTATACAGCCATCCTCCACATTTATATCCCAAAGATACATGGTAGGAGATTTCCTGAAAGGAGGAGCTAAATGGAACACGCGAAGCTAGCGTGCTACCTGTAGGAGCTCAATGGAGAACTAACACCTGTCACGGTCCGTTGTTGGAGTAAGTGATATACTCCCTAGGACACTACCCGACTACTATCAGGGTTTGACTTGGAAGTCCGCCAGAAGCCGACCTAGGCTCATTCGCTAGAGTCGCAGCCGAAGTGTCTAGCCAACACAGCCAACACAGCCTACGAGGAACAGAGGGCAGAGACTGAAGCCGTCTTCCCCAAGGAAACTAAACAACTCCGTAGCTTCCATAGGAGACCCCCACCTCTTTCTTCAAAGCGAGGTGTGAGGGATATTTTCCGGTAAACTTGATTGGCCGGTGAGGACATCTCTAAGCAAGAGACCCTGAGTGTTCCAGTTCGACTCACCTGGTTGAGACCCGGACTGGAGCGGAGACCGACCACGCTTACACAGACCGGCCCTGTCACAGAGCACAAGGACATCTGCGGAAGCAGGAATGGTGCACGTACTCTGATGCCTCTAGGAGTGGGAGTAAACTTTCGCGAGGAGTGAGGCGGGAGCAGAGCTGACAGAGAGAGGGGAGGCTCCAGTCGGTGTGACTGCTGCCGCTGTGGGAACAGGAGACAAGACGCTGTGCATTCGAATCTGAGTGGGCAGTCGGCCCTGGGTCACAACGGGGCAGGGCGCCAGAGATTCACTTTCCAAGGCATGCGCTGGGTTATAGGCTCAGTCTCCGGATAGAGAAATCTGGTTAAAACAAGGAAAGTGGCACAGGGGTAACAGACGGATATATTCGGTCAAGCTCCTAGAGATCTTCCACGACACTTCCAGATCAATGAAGCTATATCGTAGCTGGTCAAAAGCTCCAAACGTGCAAGTTCTTTTCTTTTCTACTTAAGGCTATATTGTTTTTCTTGCAGCTGTTTAGAGATTATTGTCTCCTATATACCTATATTTGTATCTGTAACAATTTATAAGCACTGAGGAGACTGAAAAAGAACACTCGGATATACGCTGCTTGCAACATTTAGTTTCCTTTGTTGCAATTTTGTTATTACTTGGACCTACTCTAGTTAATTGGGAGCTAAGCCGGCCGCTATACATTGTAACAATTCAAAACCAAGGTCTCAGAAGCTGCTGCCTGGTTATTGGATACCTTATCCTGTAATTGTATATACATTCCTTTATTGTATGTTGGTTTGGCATATATCTTTTTTTGATGCAAAGTGCTGGGATTTAAAGTTGAAATCACATTGGGAATTTATGTTATATCCCTCCAAGCTGTATTTTCAAAATGTTGTGTTAGGCTTAGTATATTTAACGAATTATTAGCCTATATCTGTAATAGACAACACGACTAAATAGAGCCCTCTGTAGCTTTAATTCAAGGTACCTGGCTAAGCTGATATTTCCCGGGCCTTCACCTTAAAGTGCTAAATTGCAAACAAGGGTCATATATTCAAGTAAAGCTTATAAAATATTTCTTATATTAGATAATATGAGCAAATAGAGGTTTCTGAATGTTTTACTTAAGGAATTTGGTCTAGGCCCATACTACACCGGTCTCCATATTATATTATTAAATTGCAAAAAGGGATCATATATTCAATTAGAGGAGACAAAATACTTCTTGTATTTAGAATTAGCCCCTTACTCTTTTCCTCTCTCTTCCCAGCACTAGGAGTGGTAGGGGAAATTCTTTACACTGAAAGAGAGTCCTTCTGCTTACATATTTTTACTCTCCTTCATATGATATACCTTTATGTTTTTATAGGCATGGTCATTTAATCTCACTTAGAAAATTATACACTATTCACTTTTTTTTTTTTTCCCCACAGAATCACATATATTTCCACAACTGGGGTTTATCCCCCACAATAACCCTTAGCGCTTTTCTTCCCTCCACCCTCAAACCTGCATTACTAGCCCCTCCCCTCCCCCACAATCACGAGAAATATATGGAAAGATTTCTCCTCCCACACAGCACACCTCCTCAGATCATGCCTCCTAAAATCAAAGACAGAAAGCCAGGTATATCTGATATTATGATGGAAAACACTAGTGAAGGAATAAATTTGAAAGCAGACCTACAACCATTAATTACTCAACTTAGTGACATTTTCTTACCCCAATTTGAATCTCTCAAAACCCAAATATCTGGTCTATCATCAGAATTAAAATTATTTGCTAACAGACTCACAGAGGCCGAAGATAGAATATCAGCAGTAGAAGATACATTTAATAATCAGTCACAAAGAGTATTAGATTTAGAAAAGAAAAATATGTTACTGACCGCCAGGATAGATGATCTTGAAGACCGCTCAAGGCGGAATAATTTAAAAATAATAGGCCTGCCTGAGACAGATCAGTATAAAGATCTCTTACAATTTGCATCGTTAACACTGCCTCAAGTCTTAGGCTCAGAACATATGCAGATGCCATTAGCGGTAGAAAGAGCTCACAGACTAGGACCCCTCAGAAGTAGAGCCAATGGGAAAAATATTCACAGGCCAATTCTGGTAAAATGTCTAAATTTCCAAGACAAAACAAATATTCTCAGAGCATACAGAAAAGCTGATAATTTTCATATAGGAGAGAATAAAATCTTATTATTCCAAGATTACTCTTCTAACACAGCTTTTAGGAGGAAAGAGATGGCACCCTTTTGTACTAAGCTGATTCAAGAGGGCTTTCTGGCACAACTGCTGTACCCCTAAAAATTCTTATAGAAGAGAAGGAGGGCACATTTAGACTAGATAATATAGAAGAAGCCAAAGCATACGTCAAAAAACATAAGATATCACTCACATGAGAATCAAGAAAATCACATCATATTATGCAATTTAATTGAGAGTGTTTAATGTGTGTGCCAATGCATAGGTTAGAAATGGAAAATTTGTATATTGTAACCAGGTTAAGTAGGCTGTTTATTAAGTTGATGCACATGCTAGAGGAGATAGCAAATTGTATTTCGCTTTGGCTGAATTTTTTTTGTTGTATTTATGTTAGGTTTGTAAGGTTGAATGGATGCAGGTTTTTTTTTGTGTGTTTTTTTGGGGGTTTTTTTCTCATCCCGCCCGCCCTCTCCAAGCTGATTATGATATGTTTTATAAATGAAAGGAAATATTAGATGTCTTTCTTGGAACGTGGGTGGCATCACCTACCCAATCAAAAGGAAAATAATAATTAGACAACTTGGCAAACATAACCCCGATATAGCTCTATTACAAGAAACACACTTAAAAATGGAGGAAATTGCCAAACTTAAAAGTAAATGGATTGGGGAGGTGATAGCTACTCCCTGTTCCAGCAGGAAAAAAGGAGTAGCCTTTATGATAAATAAAAAACTATCCCATAATATCATTAATATAATTCTTGACCCCCATGAGAGATGGGCAGTTCTGGAGATACAGGTGGACAATGTTAAATTAGTGATCTGTAATGTGTATGGCCCCAACAACACAGATCCTAGCTTCTGGAACAGTTTAGTCTATATGCTATCTAAATTTTTCGGACAAAATATAATCTTAGCGGGCGATTTTAATTTAACACCTACAGAAACGTTAGATAAGTTCAGCCCCCAAAACTCAGTCTTTCCCAAACAGAAGGCAAAAATATTTAATCAAGTATGTAAAAATCTGAAGCTCCATGATATCTGGCGTTTGCAGCATTCAGATGTGAGGTCCTTTACCTGTGATTCTAAAACTTATGGCTCTTTCTCTCATATAGATTTTTTTTTGCTGTCGAGCTCATTAATCAAACTAGAAGCTAAGGCAAATATATTTGACATTTTGATTTTGGATCACGCAATTATTTCATTAGATTTGTATTTACATCCAACCCAGAGAAATGAAAGAAATAATTTCTCTTTTCCAAAATTTTTAGTAAATAACCTAGACTTCAGTAATTGGTTAAAACATAAGTGGAGAGAATACGAGCATTTAAATAGAAAGTATAGAGAAAAAATAGAAATATTTTGGGAAGCCGCCAAGGCTTGCCTAAGAGGAGACATTAAAGCCTACATGATTTAAAAAAAAAGGAAGCTGCAGGAAAGGGAAACCCAGCTATCTAAACAAGTTCAGAATGCATACCGTAAATATATTAACAATCCCTCCAAACAGCTAGGGGACAAATATAAAACAGCTAAAACAGAAAGGGATATTTTTATTAAACATAAGGTCTCTTGGGAAGAACTTAAGATAAGCGCTAAATATAAAGGCCAATATGGGAAGTCGGCTAAATTTCTATCTAGTTTAGATAAAGCACGGAAAAAGACTAACACAATAGAAGCAATTAATGACGGGGTAAATATAGTTACTGACCAGATTAAAATCAAAAACGTCTTTCTAGAATACTATCAAAAACTATATGCAGCCAAAGAAATCAATATTGAGAATAAGAATAACTTTTGGCACAGGATTGCTCCTCCCAAGATATCACAAGAATCGGCCAATGCTTTAAACAGGCCAATAATGAGAGAGGAAGTATTGGAAGCCATAAATAACGCTAAATCTAACAAAGCTCCGGGCCCGGATCAGATACCTGTTGAAATGTACAAAATATTGAGAATAGAGATAGTAGATATTTTAGTTCAATTGTTTAATGGATATTATACCAATGATTTAAAGATGTCAAAATACTTTTCCGAGTCTATTATATCACTTATTTTGAAAAAAGGGAAAAACCCACTAGACCCTAAGTCATATAGACCTATTTCACTACTTAATGTAGATTACAAGTTATTAACTCATATTATTGCAAACAGACTAAAACTATCCCTTGACCCTATTATCCATGCGGATCAAACGGGCTTTATGCATCAAAGATCCTGTACCAAAAATATCCAGAAAGTAGCCCTAGTATTAGAACATTTTTGGAACAAAGTATCTGATAGAAAAACAAGTAATCAGGATTTTGCATTAATTACAATCGATGCAGAAAAAGCGTTCGATTCTGTGGTATGGGACCATCTATTTTCGGCATTAAATTTCTTTGGTTTTTCAGGACATTTTGTACAATTTATTAAAACCTTATATGATTATCCATGGTCTAGTATTCTAATTAATGGTAGTTATACTTCAAATTTAATACTATACAGGGGGACGAGACAGGGATGTCCACTCTCCCCATTACTGTTCAATATTGCGATAGAACCCCTTGCTATTATATTACGTGAAGAACTACAAGGTATCAGGTTTGGCGAACAAAAACTCGTACTATCATTATATGCAGATGATTTGCTATTATTTATCAGAAATACAAAGAGAAATATACCACAGGCTTTAAGTATTATTGATAAGTTTAGCTCATTTTCAGGGTACAAAATTAACGTCAATAAATCTGAAATCCTATGGATACATAAGACTAAAAAAAGTATCCAAGAACATTCTTTCCAAGAGTCCCCCAGCATCAAATATCTAGGAATATATTTCCATGCTGATCCAAATCAATGGTATAAATTAAACTATTCTATTTTTTTTAAAAAAGCTGCAGAGAAATTGCAATGATGGAACGCTTTCCCCATCTCCCTCTCTGCCAAAGTGATGATCATTAAAACTATCTTGTTCCCTCAATTAATCTACATTATGCAAAATATCCCATTATTTATACTGAGCCGAGATTTAAATAGGTTCAATAGAGACTGTGCCAACTTTATATGAAATAACAAGAGACATATGCTATCTATAGCAAAACTAAACCTAGGTTAGAAGAAGGTGGTTTGTCCTTCCCAGATATCAAAAAATACAATATTGCCACGCTAGCTCGCTCTGCTTTTGATTGGCTAACGGAAGCTAACCACCTTACATTGTTTCACCTCGAAGAACAATTGAGCACTCCATTTACATTGAAAGCTCTGCTACATTGCCCGACATCACAGCTCCCAAACCATATTAAAAGTATGATAACAATACGTAACACTATTGAAGCGTTGCAAAAACTTAACAAACTGCTTAAAGTCAATTTTGAGATATCCCCATTTCTGATACGAGGTAACCCAAAATTTGTCCCCGGTTTATCCTATGAAGTTTATAATATTTGGGTGCAAAAAGGTCTATCATATCTATATCAATGTTAAATTAATCAGCTCCAGATAAGGACTTTTGAGGATATTGCTAGTGAATTTTGTCTAGTCTCAAACAAAATGTTTTTTGCTTATTTGCAGATTAGACATTTTATAACAGGCAGTAAAATCTCAAACTTAGAAGTGGATGGCTGGGGGGAAATTGAAAAATATTTAACAAGCTATAAAACAGGTAAACATAGTATTGCTTTATTATATAAAATTATGCTGGCAAAGCAGGGCCAACTAATAACCAATAGTCTTTTTGAGAAATGGAATACCTACTATATGGATATTTCTGTAGATACATTAAACGTAAGTTTTAAATGGGTTAAGAATGCTATTATTTCTACAACTTGGAAAGAATCGCATATAAAGCTACTTAATAATGCTTATCTGACACCTTGGAAAATGTCCAAATGGAATACTGATTCCTCTATCAATTGCCCTAGATGTAATAACTCAAATGCAGATATAATACATTGTTTCTGGGATTGTCCCAAAATAATACAGTTCTGGAGAAAGGTGGAATTTTGGCTTAATAAGGTATTAGATAACAAAGTAAAAATGAAATCTAAACATATCTTCTTTCTCTTCACTCCAGAGACTAAAAGAGATAATACCCACCTTATTAATACGGCGATTGTGTTGGGGCGCAATCTAATATTAAAAAACTGGAAAAATAAAAAGGCTCCCACAATCCCATCTTTTATAAACTCTATACATTCCCAGCTAATTTTTGAACAAATGAACACATCGCCCATAGAAATGAAAAAGATGACAGCTTTTTTCTCAAAATGGTTAAGAGTTATTTTATCTTACCCACGTGATATTCAATTTTCCCTCATTTGTAACTTTCGAAAAACAGAATATTTTGAAACTTTGATCTTGTCAGGGGTTTTCCCAACTGAATGGTACTGATATTTGATGAGCGTAGAGGTGGAGAGGAATATGAGGAAACCACAAATATAGGGAAGGTCATATTGTGAGGGGTGGCTGGGGTGGAGAAGATGGGGGGTAGGATACCCCTTCCTTCCCCACCTTTTTTTTTTTTTTGTTTTGTTTTGTTTTCGTATGAGTGAAGTTTCCCCTTTCTCACATGGCAGAGGGAAAGGGGGAAAGACTTGGGGAAAACTCAATAAGGGTACTATATTTTCTGATTCTCATTATTAGAATAAGATAGATATGTAACCACAATTATTTTTCATATGAATTTAATGTGATTCTTTTTTTTCTGTCGAATTGTACCCGATTTTGTCTCAATAAAAAGTAAAAAAAAAAAAAACCATACTTAATGCCCCATAAGTCAGCATAATAAGCATTTGTAATATATTCATATCATTATTATTATACAAATTCATAAACTATAGCCCCTAAATTGGGTAAATTACTGGACATAGGGCAGAAAAGGAGGTGCATATCTCCAAGGATATTGTCAAAAAAGAGAAGAGACCCACAGTCCTATTTGTAGAAACAACTGTAGTCTACCACTATGTTGAGTGCCTCTGGCATAATTGTATCCAGCATATGAATCCATTTCAACTCACAATGCAGAAGAGCTTTACCTCTATCTCCACCCCATTTAGCTTTGGGGATATGATCAATTAGAATTGTCCTCAGTGAGGACACACCATGGCCAACTTGCTGAAAATGTCGGGCAACAGGTTGATCAGACTCCCCTTTATCGATCGCTTTCAGAATAGCGAGCCTGTGGTTGGCGAGTCTCTCTCTGAATATAGTTGTAGTTTTGCCCATGTAGTACAGTGAACATGGGCAAATGATGGCATACACTACATACTCCAATGTGCAGGTAAGGCGGTGACGTATTGTAAAGTGTACACTTCTTGGATGTTAAAATTTATAAAGTAGAGACTGATAAGGGATGTAAACTAAATACCTTACTATTTAGCAAACCCACTGATAAAAATTCTCTACTACACTATGCAAGCTTTCATCTGAATTTCCAAAAAACTGGGGTTAGTTCCTCTCAGCTCCTGCGAGTAATTCACAACAACACTGAAGAGACCCACAAGTAGAAACAATTGGATAAAATGTCCCAACATTTTCTTGATAGGGACTACCCACAAACATTGATTAAACAACAATGTGAGAAAGTTGGAAATCTATCACAGATAGATCTCTTTCAGAGAAAACAGAAGCCAGTGGATACCAGATTTAATTTCATTACAACTCCCACACCAGCTTCTGGGGCTATACAAAAGATCATCAAACAGAATTAGCCCATTGTGGATACAGATATGAGCCTGTCGTTTGTTGACACACCACCGCCAAGGATGGTTTACAAAAGATCAAGGAATCTACAAGATTTACTAGTGAAAAACGATCCAATAAAGAGTTATCAGAAACAGACCTGGCTTCCCAAAGGGAAGAATGGAAGCCATAGATGTGGTAACTGCACATTTGTAATAGCATGATCACTAGCACACATTTTCATTATCCACATACCAACAAAACATTTACAATACATCACCGCCTTACCTGCACATCAGAGTATGTAGTGTATGCCATCATCTGCCCATGTTCACTGTACTACGTGGGCAAAACTAAAACTACATTCAGAGAAGTAAAGCTCTTCTGCGTTGTGAGTCAAAATGGATTCATATGCTGGATACAATTATGCCAAAGGGACTCAACACAATGGTAGACTACAGTTGTTTTTACAAATAGGATGTGGGTCTCTTCTCCTCTAAAAAATTAGGTTTTCAACAATATCCTTGGAGATATGTACCTCCTTTTCTGCCCTATGTCCAGTAATTAACCCAATTTATGGGCTATAAGTTATGAATTTGTATAATAATAATTATATGCATATATTACAAATACTTATTATGCTGACTTATGGGGCATTAAGTATGTTGGTACATTGTAAATTATGTATATAGTGTTTGTACACAGACTCTTGTGACACCCATTTCACCAAAGCATTACAATATCAGTATTGTTTGTTGCTTTGTTGTCACGGTTACATCCTGGTTTGATGACGTCTAGAGGCTTTCGCAATACAATGACATATCATCAGCACATGTACTAGGCTTTGTGCAATGTTTGTTGCAGCGTGCTCCATTGTTTCCCTGACAACAGCGCATTCTGATGACGTAGACACGTGTGGCTGAGCGCTTTGATGAAGCTGAGTTTGATTTGGTTTCCCGGGTCTGTGGAACAATTAAGGTAACACTTTGGGGTATATAAAAGGGTGTTTGTGGTGGTTAATTGTATGCTTGTTTTTTCATGTGAACAAGGCTCCTGTGTGGGGCCGAAACGTTATGAAATAAAAGATGTTTTATAAGTATCCTGTGTGCCTACGTTCTTTGGAGATCATATAGGATCTACATCAGGTTCTGATTTCCAGTGGAGTTTGTTTATATATTGCACCGGGTGGCTGACATATTGGTTGGTGTGTGCTGATCTTCTAGTGCACGATTATATATATATATATATATATATAAAAGAACAATTACATTCACTGGGCAGTATTGTATATGGCACTCCAGTCCAAAGCACATAAAGCAAAAAAAAAGCAGCAATAAAGATGCAGATAAGCAGGACCGAAAGCTTTAGTGTGGTGAGCACAAAGGCAAAGGATATATATGGCATAATGTAGACAAGCATACAACATCAGGCTGCTTGAAGCTATATTTTCAAATAAGCCCAGACCGGCCGGGTCAACAGGGACACACTGGAAAAGAGATGTAGAGCTTACCAACCTGGCAACTAGCTCCGTGCCGATCCCTGGATGTAGCTATTCCTCGATTCCCGGTCCACACACCTCCTCCTGAGGCTGGTAGATGTGTAATCCTGATTAAAAGTTTTTACGTAGGCGCTCACACTTCTTGTCACTTCGCTAATCACTTGCTCCGTTAAAATCTTCCTGCTCTCTGGGGAAACTTCTGGGCAGCAGCCATGATCACTTGCATAGCCGCATGCTGCTACAGCTTTTCTTAGATAGACACAAAAATTTCAAGTAGCAACAACTTGATCCGCTTAATATTTCACTAGAGCTGCTTCGCACTTTAAAAACCACAACTATTGTGCCTAAGATTGCTAGATTTGCTGCTGGTATTGGTGCCTGGAGCAGTTTCAAGAACTCGGCCCATACTATACCCCCAGGCAGAGCGCTCTTGGCCTGTCGTTACGCAGCACTTGATGTGCTCTACCCAACAACTCATCACCTACTGCCGGTATATCTTTTAAAGGATCGGGGTAAACCAGTTCTGATAATGCTTACCTATAAAATGGAGTCATGCAACAGAGATCTAGTTAAAGCTATGTCGCACTTAATAGATCAACATTTCCAGAGTCTCATGGCCAGTGCTTCTGCAGCATGGGATACCACAGACCAAAGCAAACTCAGGAACATGAAGACATGGGACCAGGTAGATATTCAGATCCCACTGGTTAAAGATGACATAGATCAGATAACGCACCTAGATGAGCCGGTCGCGACCAAGCTCAAGGATCACAGACCTCGAGACAAGGAGGTACGAATGCTTCCCGACTCATCAGAGACCCATACAAATGACAAACCAACTGCTACTGAGACTCATTCTACTCTGGCTCTCCCTAAGTATGCTACAAAGCAGGAGAAAACATATGGAAGAAGCCGGAGCATATTCTTTACTCAGCAAAGCACCAACTTTGACGAACTTGGCCCGTTGCTGTCATTCGCTAAACTGAGGGCAATTGAATGTTCCACTTTTGGGTCACTTGAGACCAGTGGAAATGCCGACATGTCACTAAATGATAAACCCTGCTTCCAGACCTCAACTTCTTACCATGGGACTTATGCCTGAAGCATTCCCTTTTTGACTTACAAGAATACAGGAGAGTATATAATAAAATAGGAGTGGGGTAAGACAGAACAATGAGCTGAATATAGAGTACCCCTCAAGTGCCACTTTCTTTTCCTACAGTTTGCAAAGACTCTGACTATACCCACTTGACAAAGCATAACCAGGGGACCTTACGGATTATTATTGAGACTCTCACGGAGATCCAATGTTTATTGTTTACATTTTGTCTAGGATGCTCCTACATAACTTCAGTTTATGTTAGTGGGTGGTCGTGTTCCCTGTTTATTCCGGTGGCTGATATTCTCAATTAGCATATGTTTATCCTAACACAAGTTAAGTCAATGATAAGTAATGATAATATGAGCGGTAATACTGAGTTACAACTGTTTTTTTTGTTTGCTTTAGGTTATTAAGCAAAAGATCATAGTCTGGCCTTACTATATAAGAGTTATATGCTAGAACCACTGAGATATGTATTCTGTAATATTATGTGTATGACATTGCTATAGTTGCAGGTCTCTTGCCCCAGTCATGCAATCCACTGTAGTATGGTTATACATCCAGTGTTGCCCATCTTATATATTTCCTTAACGTTTATAACAAACTTATACAGCCATCCTCCACATTTATATCCCAAAGATACATGGTAGCCTTTGAGCTTTATTCTTATCTCTAGCGTTCTAGTTTATCACTTTTAACGGTTGCTTTGCCGCCAGCGGCCGGGGCAGCGTGAGGTCTATTGTTTATTACCGAGCTCAATAATGGAGCCCCAGATATTGCCTCACACCTCAACAAAATCAAACTCATATTTATAAAGGCTATCCATCTCTCTCTCTGAATGTTTTAGGAGCAATGTTATTGTTTAATTTGTGGCTGACATTCTGCTGTGGCATAATCATAGGAGTTTAGCTAGTGAAATACTTCTTCCTGGGTTGATAACAGCTGAGCCCCCCTTTTACTTTAAACCTGTAACCTATACCTGGCCTGGTCCTTTACATATTGCTTACAGCCTATTCCTTATTGCAGGCTCCTACTTCCTATATAGATATACTTATTCATTACAAGCACAACTTCACCTTACAATTAAACGTTATAAAGGTTTCCCCTAATTACATTATAGGCAGAGCCCTATTTTGAAATTTTTTTTAATATATATAAAAAAAGGTTCTTCATCTGGGACCCAAGAGTGGTCTCTTACTGGTAAGGATTACCCGCTATAGCTTTGCAACTATTATTTTACTGGGAGATCCAAGAGTGGCCTCATAAGTCCTTTTGCAGGTATACAACTAAACAAGCAAACAATGTAAATTTGATATTATTATTTGCCGTATAGGCGTGTAATGTACACATTTTCTGACATGTGCTGGTTATATACTTTGAAGTTATTTTGATGTGTATTATTTGTCTTTCTTTTATTGGCACTTATCACTTGTATGCCTTGAATTGAGCCGTAATAAAAAAAAAAAAAAATCTTCCTGCTCTCTGCTGTAGCCAGCTCCCAACAGGACAAACGCCCCACGTGACCAGTGAGAACAAATGAAAGTGAATTAATATCGTTCCATAATCTGTAGTCCTTGTGAGGTGCCCGGCAAGAGAGAAAGTTCATGTATACAAAAAAACGGCCGGGTAACGTCTGACATGTTTTGGCTGGAATAGCCTTTATCATAGATGTACCTGATTAAAAATACACATGATATTTAAAAAACATTGCTGCAAGTTTATTAAATCAACCAATTAGACTGTGTAACCAATCACTTCATTGTTAGCAAACACTGATTTCCTTTAACCATTATATGCTGGACAGAGTACATTGTGCATAAACCTAGTACATAAGCCTTATTTAACATGCAACAATGTACTTAAACACATAATCATTTTATACATAATGCATAAAGCATAAATTCTAGCAGCATCATAGTATAATTTACAAATAGCACAAATTACAAATATATCGCCTAGATTTAGAGTTTTGCGTTAGAGGGGGTGCGTTAGCTGCGCGTGCTTTTTTTCCCCCGCACCTTTTAAATACCGCTGGTATTTAGAGTTCACAGAATGGCTGCGTTTTCAGTGCGTTAGGCTCCAAAAAGGGAGCGTATAGCATAATTTACCGCCACTGCAACTCTCAATACCAGCGGTGC
>CAJPDP010346130.1:0-20587 GCA_905336975.1 Bombina variegata variegata
CGCCGCCTGGATGAAGACTTCTCGCCACCTGGATGGAAATGGATGACTTCAGGAATCATGAGTAGATTTTCTGGGGTTAGTGTTAGGTTTATTTTTTTATTTTTTGGGGTTTTTTTTTTTTAGATTAGGGCTTTAATGGGCAGTGTAAAAGAGCTGAATGCCCTTTTAAGGGCAATACCATCCAAATGCCCCTTTAGGGGCAATGGGTAGCTTAGTTTTTTTTTAGACTTAGGTTTTTTACTGTTGGGGGTTGGTTGGGTGGTGGGTTTTACTGTTGGGGGGACTTTGTATTTTTCTTTCTAGGTAAAAGAGATGTTTAACTTAGGGCAATGCCCCACAAAAGGCCCTTTTAAGGGCTGTTGGTAGTTTATTGTAGGTTAGGGGGTGTTTTTATTTTGGGGGGGCTTTTTTATTTTTATAGGGCTATGTGATTAGGTGTAATTGCTTTTATTTTTTGTAATCTTAGAGTTTTTTATTTTTCGTAATTTTAGTGTTTATTTATTTTTGTAATCTTAGATTTTTTTAATTTTTTCAAAGTATTATTATTTTTTTAATTTGTAATTTAGGTTTTTTTAATCATGTAATTTAGGATTTTTAATTGGTAGTTTTTTTTATTTTATTAGAATAGTTATGTTAGGTTAATTTAATTTATAGTTTAAACTTAGGTTTTTTTTATTTCACATTTTAATTTAAAGTTAGGGGGGTGTTAAGTTTAGTGGTTAATAGTTTAGTGTTTTGCGATGTGGGGGGGGGCGGCGGTTTATGGGTTAATAGGTTTAGTTTAGTAGTTACGATGTTGGGGGCTGGCAGTTTAGGGGTTAATAGGTTTATTTAGTGTTGGCAATGTCGGGAAATAGCGGATTAGAGTTTTATAGGTTTAGTTTAGTGGTTACAATGTGGGGGACTGGCGGTTTAGGGGTTAATAGGTTTATTTAGTGTCTGCAATGTCGGGGAGCGGTGGATTAGGGGTTAATAACTTTATTTAGCGTTGGCAATGTTGGAGAGTGGCGGATTAGGTGTTAATAACTTTATTTACTGTCTGCGATGTCAGGGGCGGCGGATTAGGGGTGTTTAGACTTGGGGTTTATGTTAGGGTGTTAGGTTTAAACGTAACTTTCTTTCCCCCATATACATCAATGGGATTGCATTACGGCGATCACCATTCCGTGATGGCATGTGTTAGTTTTTTTTCGAACACTTTCTCTCCATTGATGTCTATGGGGGAAAGCGTGCACAAGCACATAAACTCAGCCCTTGGCTTTTGTGCAGTATGGAGTTTAACGCACAATAACAAACAGCACAAGGAGGCTTTTCAGTAACTCATAACGGCGGCGCTATAGAAAGTGCAATAACGCAAATTTTTTGCCGTTATATTCGCACCCTGTTTAGTGCAAAACTCATAATCTAGGTGAATGTTATTTAAAACAAATATGTGTGCATATTTTAATCATGCTATTTTGATTTGAATATATCATTCAATCTAGTATTTAGTGTTCAATCTCTCTTTAATTGATTTTTGCCTTATTTTCCTGTAATTTAACTTGGAAATGTTAGTTTTTTTCCCCCTCACTGCCCGAAAAGAAGCTGTAGTGGACCCTACAGGTTCCAGGTCTCTGACACTACTTGCTACACATAGATAGATGAAAAGTATCAGTTAGTCTGTAATCCAAGACCGGTAATAATCTGTATTACCAGAATTGAAGACAAAATGGTAAGGTAACCGTCTTTGGAAAATGTCAACATGCAGTATTAATGTCCACTAGTACCATCCGCTTTTAATGTGTTAGCTTGTCAGTACTTTTCCACACTGAATAATAGTAGCATGCATGTGTTAGTCCCTTAGTATGAAATCTCACTCCATTCACTCTGGGCTGAATTCAAACACCTATAATACGTAATATCAGTGTCTCAGCTTAGTGTAACAGGTGGTAGTAAACATACACGTTGTTTAAAAGATATTGTGTATAATACTTGCAGTTATGTGCGTTTAACAGCTCCGGCATGCACACTTTCCAAAAGAAATTAAGCCATCCTTATCGTCAGGGTTGCTTCAGGGATCGTATACAACATGCATGCAAACAATCCTATGATGCGGTTCAGTCAAATGGATCAGTGATGCGTCCCGGCGAGAGAACAACAAGCTGGTAGAACAAGCAGGTACTGTAGTGAGTTGACGGCACCGGCAAACAACTCAAATTCTGATGCGCGTTTCGGGACTCCACCCTTTTTCAAGGAGAATTACTTTTGTGTGCGGAGTACTATTGTATATATGAGTTGGAGTATTTTGGCGATACTATACTAGTGCACCCACTAAGAAAGAAAAAGGAAATATCTTTTACTATTGATACAATCAGGTGCTGTTACATTATGTTTTGATTATATATATCTACTCACAAGATTAAATAAAAAAAATGCCACATACAAACATTCTCCAGATTGATCAGAGGCTCACTGTGCTTTATTGGAACCGTCCTTGCTTGCAGCATTCCATTCCTCTCGGAAGGTAAAGATAAGGACACCACAATCCACGACTCACTACAGACCTGGCAATGACCTGACCATTTGGAGCTTGATACATATGCCCCTATGTCTCTATGTATTGTCGTGACTTAATGCTCTCTCTAATTTAATCTTGTGAGGGCTACCACTATTACAGGGTATTTTACCCTCAGTTTGGATTTTAGGTAATGCAACACCTATATTATCTTAGATGAGTAGGAACTCTACTAACAGGGCTGACTAGCACGTGCAGCTCAAAATAGCTGTAAGGCCATCTATCGGCATTATTGCTGCTAATTTTAAACCACTCCTAAGTAAGCAGAGCTTTAACTTGGTATCCCTGAGGAATAATTTATACTGTAATACTGTGATTCAGATTCCAGAAGGAGGCAGATATTTGTTTTTCTGCCAACGGACCTTATGTGCGACATATATGTTGAGCGCAGTGTTTACTAACTGTTAAGTATTTATTCTGTTTATTATATTTGATATACCCTACCATATGTATTTACTTTTATCAGAAGCTGATGGTAACGACTCTGTACATATTATCAATGATGCGCTGTCTGCGGCCGAGATAGCACATTTTAGTATTTGGCTTACAGTCCATCGCCATAACTAACTGGGATTAATTACCGATAAGAATTCATATCACATTAAGATACCCAGCACTTTAGCTCCCTAGACTTTGAGTCTGACAATATAGACACAGGTTAGAAGCATATTCTTTCTTACTTATCTTGGTAAGCCACAATCACTGAATCCCTACCCTGTATTTACCGCTCTACACTATTACACCCTAGAGAGGTACCATTGTTTAACGCCTAACTAATCTACTGATGACAGTCATGACGGTTCCCCTATCACAACACTTTATCTAAATTTGCTATCTAATTGAGAGATCAATCGTGCTTATATATTTTGATAACTCCCCTCACTGGTCCAAGAGTGACCTTTGAGTAAGTTGGAGTACAACTACTAAAATATAAAATGAGGTCCCACCTTTATAGCCTCTAGGTTTTATATGTTCTTGACAAGTTTTACATTTGAGTTTTATATATCTGATACTGTCCATTCAATTTTTCCCTTTTGAGCTCACTGTTCACTCATATAGGTGTAGTACACTCCAATGATGTTTATAGCTACGACTCCTGAGACCTACGGTTTCAACTCACATATATGCCACATGTGCTGTTTGTATGTACTCTGATGGCGTATTATCATTACAAATGGGCATATCTAGTTGCTATATTTCTTTATAACCTTTACAGGTTCTATGTTTTATTTTTAAAATAAGCTTTATTTAGAAAGGTGCATTTACAATGAACAATGATGAAACTTTGAATAAAAATAAAGGAACACATACTTCTTGAGATACATCAATATAGAAAAAAAAAACATTCTTGAGACAATGTGTTTCTACTTGAAAACATTAAGTTGGATAAAAGTTTCTGACCTCAGAATCGCACCATATCTACTTTGCCTGCTTATAGCGAGGGCTCAGGGGCTCTCCGCTATATAATTATAGTAAAAGATAACATTTATTAGATTAATTGTTGACATCAAACTGATAACATTTAACTCTTTCTTACGTCACAGCTTACTTGAAACACACAGCTGTGGCTTGGTAGTAGTCTGATATCTTCACCTTTATAGGGGTAAGTAAAAGAGTGGAGTAAGAAGGTTAGTAAAAGTGGTAGAGAGGGAGGTGGAGAAGAAGAGGGGAAAAAAAAAAAAAGGGGGGGGAGAGGTGTCGCGGAATGACCAAGAAGCATATTCGTGATAAGCGCAATTTTTAATACCACTGCAAGGTTCTTCAAAGCCTTTTCCCTCCCACGTGAGTATCATCATCTCATGTGTACCAATTTTCCCAGCCTTCAAATAGTGATATCTTTCAAGGCGCAGGAGTTCTCCCACCCTGTTGCTCCACTCTACATAGCTTGGGACCTGCTGCTTCTTCCAGTAGACCGGTATTAGGCCTTTTGCAGGAGGAGATATTTATCCTCTCCCACAAGCTTCGGCAGGCCATGGTATATCAAGTAGCTGGGTTTGGGGGGAATTATGGTCTTGAGCAAACGGCTCATCTCCCGTAGAACTCTTTCCCAGAAGGGCATGATGAGTGGACATGTCCACCAAATGTGGATAAGAGTCCCCTCTTCCCCGCAGCCCCTCCAACATCTATCATTCGCCATCAGGTATATCCTATGCAGTCTCTGGGGGGTAAGATACCACCGACTCAACAACTTGTAATGCGTTTCTTGTATCCGCATAGACACAGATGCCTTTTTAGCTTTTTGAAAGATTTTGAGCCATTCTTTTGGGTCAATCTCTAGCCCCAAATCCCTCTGCCAAGCAGAAGTGAATCCAGGGAGAGCATTTTCCCCTTTAGTCAGTAACAGTTTATATAGTTTCTAGACCAGTCGTGGTACGGTTTGTGCATATAGTTTCGAATGGGGTTTTAGCTCTGATTAGGTCAGCTCTTTTTTTACATGAGCTAAAGTAATGGGAGATCTGCGCGTATCTGAACCAAGATGCGAAAACATCAGGGTTCCAGTTGATTAGTTCTACGTGTGTCATAAGACGGTCTTGGTGAATTACATTACTAAAGGAAATGTCAGCTAGCACGTGGGATAGTCCTGAAGTCCAAGGTCCTCAATCCAAATTCAGCTCCGGGTTATCCCTGATTGGCGTCAGTGGCGACATCTCAGTAGAGATACCCGAGCACCCTTTTATCAGTCCGTCCCAAGTCTGGAAGACATCCCCTATAAGGGGATATCTTTTGATGACGTCCGGGCGCGCCAAGGGAGAGATCCACGCCAGGGACCCAACATTTGCCCTTCTTAGTATTTCCCCATCAATTTGTGTCCAAGCCTTAGTGCCCGAGTTTACGCACCACTCAGCCAATCTCTGTAATGAGATTGCCCTTTGATATTCCCTAAAGTGTGGTATTCTCAATCCTCCTCTGTCCCTAGGCAAATACGTAGTGCTTTTTTGGATTCTTGGTTTTTGTCCCTTCCATATATATGTCTCTATAGCTGTCTGTAAATGTTGGATATATTGGGAGGAGGGACGGATCGGTATTGTTTGCATTATGTATAAAAGTCTTGGCAAGATATTCATTTTGACAACCCCGATACGCCCCATCCATGCTATTGTCTTGTTTTTCCAGTTGGCCAGATCCCTTTCCACTTCATCCCTGATGTTTCTATAATTTAGATCTACCATTTCTGATACATTGGGTGTGACAAGGATACCTAGATATTTTATTGACGTCCTGGCTACTTTTATCGGGCAATCCTGCGCCAAGGCCTCAAAGCTATCTCGCGGCTCCGTTATGTTTAAGATCTCTGATTTTGAGGGGTTCAATAAGAAGTTTGACACTTTACCAAAACTCGCAAATTCATTCATTGCTTCCCCTAAAGATCTTGCAGAATTAGATATTGTCAGTAGAAGGTCATCAGCATACATTGCGAGCTTGTGCTCGGTTTTACCAATGGTGATACCTTTGATCAATGGGTTACTCCTAATTTTCTTGGCTAATACATCTATAGTGATGGCGAACAAGAGGGGTGACAGGGGACAGCCCTGCCTAGTTCCGTTGTTAATATGAAACGCTTCTGATAGCGTTCCATTAACTCTCACCTTCGCATTAGGTGTTGAATATAGTGACATCGTATTATTAATAAAATTAGGGCCATATCCGAATTTAACAAGAGTTTGCCGCATAAAAGACCAGCTAACCCGGTCGAATGCTTTTTCAGCATCTGTTGTGACCAATGACATTGGGGACCCACTAACACAGGCATGTGTTATAATCTGAATAACTTTAAGTGTATTATCCCTTGCTTTGCATGTAGGGATGAACCCCACCTGATCCAATGAGATTATTTTGGGAAGGAGCTTATTAAGGCGGTTAGCCAATGCCTTGGCCAGGATTTTGACATCCGCGTTTAACAGGGATATGGGTCTATAGTTTTCAGGCTTATCCGGGGGCTTCCCCGGTTTAGGAATCCGCCTACATAGTGGGAGGCAGACACGGGGACTCCGGCAAGGAATTAAAAATATTAACTAATTCCGGAGCTAGTATATCAGCAAACGTTCTATAATATTTCATCCCGAAGCCATCAGGGCCTGGGCTTTTACCCGTCGATAGGTCTCTTATCGCTCGTTTCATTTCCTCGATAGTGAAAGGGGCTTCTAGGGATTCCCTATCGGACTCCGCAAGTCCAGGCAATTTGACATTGTTTAGATATTCTAAAATGTCCTGGTCAGGATGTTCCTCACCAGGGGCATTCCCGTCGGGATCATGGGCTTTTTGTATATTATACAAAGATGCGTAGTAGTCACGAAAGACATTCGCGACTGAACTAGCATCTGCTTTGACCGTTCCCTCTTGATCAACCATTTTATGTACATAGGCTTTCAGTTTTTTCCGCGATATAGCTCTTGCCAGTAGCTTCCCGACCTTGTCACCTTGTTCAAAATATAACTGTCTAAGTATTAGGGCCTTTTTTTGGTAGTCTTCTTGTAAAAAGCTTAATAGGACAGTTCTAGCCTGGGCGAGCAAGGCACTTAGGACATCGTTAGCGGGAGCGTTTTTGTGATCCTGTTCTAGCTTTGATACTTTAGCTAACAATTTCTGATAACATTCTCTCCTTTGTTTATTTAGATAACCTTTTTTCCGTATCAGTAGACCCCTTACGGTACACTTATGAGCTTCCCAGATTGTGCAAGCTGGGATCTGGCCAACATTGTTTATCTGAAAGAATTCAGCTATTGAATTTTGTAATTCTGTCCTAAAGATCTGGTCGTCTAAAAGTGTGTCATCGAGCTTCCAGACGTATTGGGTAGCTGGGATGTTAGGCCATTGGATGGTGCAGCTAACCGGGGCGTGGTCCGACCATGTAATTGTGTGAATGTTGCTAGACGTAGTGAATGTGAGGCCTATCGTGTCTGTGTAGATGTAGTCAATTCTCGAATATTTTCTGTGGGGGTGGGAATAAAAAGTGTAGTTCTTGGAGTGAAGATGGTGTATGCGCCAGATGTCATGTAGAACTAAGTCTCTTAGAATAGTATTGATACATTTTAAGTTTTTATGTGAGACACTAGAGATACCATTAGATTTATCCAGAGCGGGGTCAAGAGGCGCGTTAAAGTCACCCCCTAAGTATAAGACTCCCTTTTGGACTTCTAAGATTTTGAGGCTGACCTCACGTAGGAATTGGTGCTGTGTTTGGTTGGGGCAGTAAATATTGGCCAATGTGACCGGGTTGCCGTATAAACTCCCAATGAGTATTAGGTATCTGCCATTAACATCTTTGTATATTTGCTCCAATTGGAAGGGCGTTTTCGCATTAAAGATAATGCTCACACCATTCTTTTTTGTAGTGCTAGACGCAAAATATGCAGTGGGGTACTGGCGATAGTACCATTTTGGCTCGTGCGCTTGCGAAAAATGCGTTTCTTGCAGGTATATTATGTCTCCACCCATTCGAGATAAATCTCTAAGTGCCATGGAGCGTTTGCTGGGGCTATTAAGCCCTTTGGCGTTAATCGTAACGAGATCTACCGTTAGTGTATCACCTCGGCCGCGTGGCCGTGCCATATTGAGAAAGGGATAACTGGAAGGGGGAAGAAAAAAAAAAAAAAAGGGGGGGGTGAGATGAGGGGGGAGGGTGGGGAGATGGAGAGGAAGATGGGAGAAGTGAACGAGTAAAGGGGGGAGTTACAAGAAAAAGGCAGAGGAGGGAGGCAGGGAAATGCAGATGGGAAGAGGATGGGGAATGAAGGGTTAGTTTAGAGTAGAATTAAAAGTTAATTAGGTCTTCACAGAATATCACAAAATATAACAACTACTTTAATAATTGAACTTTGAACATACATTATTGTAACAGAACGTTCCAACATAACAATCAAACAAATCAGTCCCATTTATCACCCCATGAAAGGGGCTAGAGTGTAGTTGGTGATAAAAGCCCCAGGGTATGGGAGAGAAACAAAGTTATATGTAAGCATTTCTAACTATTATAGAGTGTGGTCATTAGCATATAATTATCCTAGGGTTTCGGCATATAATAATCTGAACTAGACTTAAATTTGATTCCCTCAATAAACTTAGTATGGGTGAGGTATTAGCTTTGCCTGGTAGTGAGTTTGGGCAGGTTTATGCGTCGTATGGGCATGAAATAACATCAGACTAACTATCCCTTTAATGTTGTTCTGCAGACCTCCTTTTGTTGCTAAATTATAAGCTTATAGTTAAGGCATTGATAAGACCCGTGCACTAAGTCAAAGTTTGACACCCTAGACTAGTGTCACATCTTTTAAAGTGTTACTTAGCTGTACGAGCACTCCAGGTCTCTTAGTAGGCCCGACAGGTAGGACCCGCCGGGGTGAGCAGGTGAAGTCCATATACCCTCTCCATTGTACGAGTCCTACTGAGTTAAAAGTCAGGGCGTTTTTTTCAGTCTGGTAGGTTTCTGATCCTAACAGGATCTCCCTCATGTTTACCTCTTGGTTCAACTACCTCCTGAGGAAGTGGTCTGATGTCCAGTCCCAACGCCTGATTAAAAGCTGGCAAGTCATCAAGAGATTTATATACATTGGTGGTATTATTTCTAGTAGCTATGAGGCAGGTGGGAAAGCCCCAGTGGTACGGGATTCCTTTGTCCTTTAAAGTTGCTGTGATGAACTTCAGGTCTCTCCTCTTTTGTAATGTTGCAGGACAGAGATCAGAGTATACCTATATATCACTGCCCCTGAATGTGAGCGGATGTTTAGACCTGGCCAGCCTCAAAACTGTCTCCTTGTCCCTGAAAGAGAGACATTTGAGAATGATATCCCTGGGAGGGGCTCTACTGGGAGGCTTGGGGCGAAGGGCTCTGTGAGCTCTCTCTATGGGGACCTCAGGGGCAGCATTATTATCCTTCAGGTACTTAATAAATTCTTGTATGAAGTCCAATAGGGCAGGAGGATCTACTGTCTTGGGAACTCCACGCAGCCTTAAATTGTTCCTTCTGCTCCTATTTTCAAGGTCCTCAATTCGGTCCATCAGTGAATGTACTGTGCTTTCCTGTGCTTGGGAGTAGCTAGTCTGTAACTGCAGCTCAGAACAGATATTTTCCTGTTTTTCTTCAATATGTGTCACCCTTTGTTCGACTGCAGAAATATCCCTCTTTAGTTCTCCAAACATTGATTTAAATTTGTGCATCGCTTCTCTGTCGTCTTTGGATGAGAGTTGTTTGATATCTTCTCTAGTTAAAAAGCTTTGTGTATGTGTTTGAGTTTGAGTGTCTGAGCTGTGCACTTGTGCTGTAGTGGCCTGATGGCTTTATGGACAGGAGTCTAGCCCTGATCTCCCCTGCTGTGAGTTAGAATCATTAGATATAAAATAGTTCTCCAGGGCTGTAGTGTGAGAGGTCTTTGAGGGCTTTAGGTTTCTTTTATTAGACATTTTATAAGCTGTTTCAAACCGCAGCACAGCCAATTCACCCAAGGCCTTCCTTAATCTTTGTGCCCACTCTTAGCTTTTAGTGTCCTTTGTGTTATTTTTCACTACTTGCCCTTCTCCCCTCTCCGCTGTATTCTGAGCTTTTCCCCTATACTCTTTTCCCTTATCTGTTTCTTGATGGCTGTTATGTGGTAGCTCTAGTTCCCCAGATGCATGCTATATTGTTGCGGTCCGGGTTGAGGCCTTGCACTACTCTGGTATTAGTTTGGCCTCTTGTATCTGCACCTCGATCAGTCCCAGATTAACAGGCAATAAACTCAGGCAGAGTTATACAGTAGTAGTAATCTAACTCTGTTTGTGCATACCTGCTTTGCCTTCAGCTATCGTGGTCGGGCCTCCGTAAGCTGCTAACTGACGAGGAGAAGCCTGCTGCACTTCTGTAAGGTATTTGTGAATGCTTGTGCTAGCGCACCATGTGGATGCGGCCTTCCGACGGGGCTCCGATCTTCAGTGCAATCTGTGAGTGAGCCGACACAGTCAGGTAGCGGGTGGTGGAGTGGAGTACAGGGGGTTCGAGCAAGGGTATGCAGGGAGTCAGAGAACCTGCCTTATTCCCTCGTGGCCTGCAGCGGATGACAGGGTCTTGCCTCAGAGCGATATCTTCGGTCTCCGGTCCTGTACCTCTCCTTAGGCTGGTGATCTCAAGTGCCCTAGGCTTTTAAAAAGATAGTTTGGGAGTTATAAATATCTTTTGCTGACTTGGAACGTTCTATTTAGGTGTGATTTACATTAGGGACTACGGAGCTCCTTCAACAAGCAGCCATCTTCATTCGTGGCTAAGCTCCGCCCCCACAGGTTCTATGTTTTATATCCGAGTCATATGCACAAGATACTGTCCATGCAACAATTTTCCCCTTTTTGAGCTTATTGTTAACTCATATAGGTGAGATACATTGCAGCAATGTGTAAACTATGTGTATAACTATAATTTTTGAGGTTTACGGTTATCACTCGCATGTATGCCAACTCTGATGTTTGTATGTTCTCTGACTTGGTAATGTCATTGTAAATGGACATTTCTTATTTGTTATATTTATTTAAAACATTAATAAAAGATTTCAAAAAAAAAAAGACTATCCTTTCCCAACCAGAAAATAAAAATGTTCTCTGTCTGTGTCTTTAGCTTGTTGATTGTGTTCTAAAATGTAAATACTAGTCTATATTTATTTAAAACAACTTTTACCTTTTTGATTACAGTACTATCTTTCTAAGGGTACAAAAAACTACCTTAAGGTTACATGTATAAGCTGTATTATGACATGTAAATATTGTCTAAATGACATAAGATATTGTTGTTTACACTTTGGATCCTAAAACTCTATGGGCTGGCGATATTATTAAAGAATACTCGTCAGTACTTCTGTTTCCCTGGTGGAATTATTTAAAAAGAGTCAGTCTAGTCCAAAATAAACTTTCATGATTCAGATAGTGCATGTAATTTTATTTTATCCCCAATTTTGCTTTGTTCTCTTGGTATTCTTAGTTGAAAGCTAAACCTAGGATGTTCATATGCTCATATTCATATGCCGTCTCTTATCTGAATGCATTATGATATATTTTCACAACTAGAAGGGGTTAGTTCATGTGTGCCATATAGAGAACATTGTGCTCACGCAAGTGGAGTTACCTAGGAGTCAGTACTGATTGGCTAAAATGCAAGTGTGTCAAAAGAACTGAAATAAGGGGGCAGTTTGCAGAGGCTTAGATTTAAGGTAATCACAGAGGTAAAAAGTGTATTAAAATAACATTTTTTAATGCAAAACCAGGGAATGAGTATTAAAGGGATTATCTATCTTTTAAAACAATAAAAAAAATCTGATGTAGACTGTCCCTTTAAATCTACTTTTTACCCTGAAAACTAAACGTCATACAAAATGAATAATTAAACCATTCACACAAAAATAAGCAGGGTCAAATTGTATTGTTAAGGTGAATCAAAAATCGTAACAAAATTGTTAACCAAAAATCATATATTTTATCAAAAATGTAAAATGTGTATGTAATTTAAACAGAAATAAATTGTATTAACTATGCACAACGTAAATCATAATTTAAGTAAACTGGATGTGCAAAAAAAACAAAAATTAAAATACAAAGTGTAATTGTTGTTTATTTTGTAAAATGGTCTGAACATGGGCATTCCATGGGCGTATATGAAATTGTCTCTCTAATACCAGCGTAATTCTGTAAAGATTTTCACACTGCAGATCTCAGTTTTTTCTTGCCAACTAAAAGATCACAAGCTTTTCTCAAAACACTCAAAATACTTAAACCCCTAATAGAAAAACACACACATATGAAAATATAGGTGATTGCAAGATGCTATACAGATAAAGCAGCGTAATGTGATTTATATTGGCTGCAGGATTTCATTTTTAAAGTGCGCCCCCTTCTCACTGACAACTTTGCTTCACTTCGAACTCCATTAATTTCAATAGGGACAGTCCCTTTTTTACGATAATTCCACCAGGGCAGCCCCTGCGAGGGTCGTGAGAAAAACCACGTCTGAAATTGCATGGTTTAGACAATCGGGCCCCTAGTCCCATCTCTCCTCTCAGCTGTTCCATTTTACAGCTTCAAATATACAAATATTCTGAAATTCAACCCTTTTTGGGTGCCAAGCAGTTTTGTTTTTTGTACCTGTACTATGTTTTAAGAACAGAAAAACAAATGCCCCAATAAAATAAAGGGGTGTCAATATGCATTAATCTCCAGATCAGAACAATAAATCATACAATAATACATTTGCTCACATACCCTCCAAGTTAAAAAACAAACAAAAAAACAAAAGTTTGGCCCTTTGTGTGAAAAGATTGGACACCCCTGTATTAATGAAATCCCAATGAGACCTAGAGCAGCTCATGATTATGAATATATCCAATACTGGGTATGGAGATAGTTTATCAAATTCCAGCTCTTTAAATGCCCCACCCTGCATTACTAAACATTCTAGAAACGCAAATGTCACATATTTGAGATGAAGATTCCTTTGCTTCATCACACACCCATCAAGGAGGGAGGACACTGGAGACGTCACATATGGAGATATCTTATATGAAGAAGGGGCATTACAGACTAACAACTGCATAGTAGTCCCCATCAATGTGTTGCAGTTGTTGGCACTCAAACGGTTAAAGCCCTCATTAGGTTACTAAAAATTATTTATCATTGTCTCTAATGCCTTTCTGTTTTTAAAAAATTATTCATTATAGGGATTTCAATCAGAATTTCCATGCAAACTGCTTGTGTGGCTTTTTTTGCAATTTGAATGTTAAAGGGTTAGATATCTTGTCACAATAGTACAAAAATAAAAGATAAATTATAATTATATATATATATATATATATTATATACACAGATACCAAAAAGATGAGGAAGCGCACAGATCCACTCCGGTAAAGTAAAAAATAAGAAGCTTTATTGAATCCAATTTAAAAGCAAACTTTCCATCCTCCGGTCATTATAAAACCAATGTTGTCAACAGTTCAGGTGTGAACAGGAGCTCTTAGCATACGCGTTTCGTGCGGCTGCACACTTGATCACTGCATGTTGTGGCTCCTGTTCACAGAACCTTAAATACCTTTCAAAAGTTAATCAAACCACCTGAACTCAATAAGACATTTAAGCCATACCGAACGGTAACAAAGCTATATACAGCTATATGTTTTAAGAACATGTTAAAAATACAAGTTATTCATCTGTGACATAGGAAATTTGTAGTACAATTAAACAAAAGATACACATATGCATACAATTTAAGGATACAGCTCTCATAAATTGCAATATATTTTCAATTTCAGAATAATTCTTTATATGCTGTATCTACTCTGTACCGATAGCACCAAATTTGATTTGTATAATTATTGCATACTCACTTAGTTGTTATGTCCTATAGGTAGAAAATCAATTACTCGTAACAAAGATGTATATCTATAAACAAAAACCATAAATGCACATGATGAATAAAGATTATTATAATCATTTAAGCAGACCTATATGCAATGCCATATTATATTAAAGTATGAGACTTCTTCCTCTTTAAATAAATATACAAAGTCAAGTGTAATAACACTATGTACAAAACCTGTGATAATAGATATAATTTCATGGACAAACTAATATGTTATCTCTTTTTAAGGAAAGGAAAACATGTATTTGAACCCAAAGAGAATAACTGGAACTACTTTATTAGCCCTATGATGTGTGTCTCTATGTAATACACTAATAGAATGACAAGTTCTATAAGATAGATTCATATGACCTAAGTAAATAAATGCAGATCTCTTCTCATATTTAATCCATTGGGAAAAAAAACTAGTTTGTAAGGAGAAGATCCAAAAGACTTCCCTTTTATTGAGGATAGCTTCTCTGTCACCTCCTCTTTTATTTATGGATACAAAATCAATACCCTGTACGGATAAGGCCGTGATATCTGCATTATGTTCTGTTTTAAAATGTCGTGCTACAGGGGTATCAGAGAAGTCATCCTCAATTGATCTGATATGTTCCTTAAATCGTTCCTTGAGTGGCCTTATCGTTTTACCAGTGTACTGTATCTTACAAATTTTGCAGGTTAATAAGTATATAACATGTGTAGTAGAGCAGTTAATGAAAAAATTGATACTATGTTCTTTGTTTGTTACAGAGAAAATACATCTGTCCCCCTCTGATACATGACCACATGTTTTACATATAGGTCTTCGGCACTTGTAAAAAATGTTCCTTTTTTGGAGCCAACAACGATTGGCTTTAGGTTTAAGATCCGAGGGGGATACATAATTCCCTAAGGTTTTACCATTTTTAGGAAAAAAATCACATCCCTCTTCAATTACTTTCTTTAATACAGGATCAGTGTATAGTATAGGTAGAGATTCTCTTATAATGCTACATACATCATTAAAGTCCTGGCTATATGCTGTTATGAATTTGGGTTTATGTTTTTCTTTAATAGATGGTTTCTTTTTATATGTTAGAAATGTATCCCTATCTAATGTATCCACATAGTTTTTAGCTTTGGTCAGTATATTATCTGTATAACCTCTTTACTTTAGTCTTAATATTGCATCTTTCACTAATATCTCATAGTCACTCTCTTTAGTGCAATTCCTCTTAATCCGTATTAGTTCTCCTTTCGGTATATTTCGTGTGACATGCTTAGGATGGCATGAGTTAAATTTAAGTACAGTGTTGCCAGCTGTTGGTTTCCTAAAAACCCTAGTTATGATTTCTGACCTTTCAACACAAATATCCAAATCAAGATAAAGAATTGTTTTATCATTTTGTTCATGTGTAAAACAAATTCCACATCCATTGTGGTTTAGATAGCCACAGAAATCATTTGCTTCTGTTTCCGTACCATCGAATATAAAGAACAAGTCATCAATATAGCGAAAGTAATGCATGACCTTACTTCTGAAAGAATTTCTATCTCCAAAGACGTGGGACCGCTCCCACCATCCCATGAAGAGATTGGCGTAGGAGGGGGCAAATTTAGCCCCCATTGCAGTCCCACGTCTTTGGAGATAGAAATCACTCTAAAAAATATTTTTTTTTATGTGAGTAAATATTCAATCGAATGCAGTAAAAATACCTTACTAGAGGGTTCAAAATCACTCTGCATGTCAAGAAAAAATTCAATGGCTTCTATCCCCTTTTCATGTTGTATTGAAGTATATAGAGATGTCACGTCTACAGTGAGAAACCTATATGTGTCCTTCCAATCTATTTTTGTTAGTTTGTTAATTACTGTGGTGGTGTCTTTTACATAACTAGGTATACCCTGTACTAGAGGTTGCAGAAATGTGTCCACTATCTCTGAGGGGTTCATTTAATGACGAAATACCAGCTATGATGGGTCTCCCCGGGGGACTTACCATGCTTTTATGTACTTTCGGAAAGTAATGAAAGATTGGAGTACTTGGACAATCTGGTATCAAGGCCTCCTGAATTTTATCATTGATAATATTATGTTTCCTGGCATATGAAATTATATCATTAATTTCTTGTTTGTACTTTTGAGTAGGGTTAAATTTTAGTTTATGATATACATCAGTATCTTTAAGTTGTCTCATTGCTTCATTTATATAGTCTTCCCTCCCTTGTCTGATTGCCTTATTACTAGTTTGTCTTTTTCCATTAGTCTCTTTAGACAAGTTTTCTCTCTTAGACTTAAATTATGTTTTAGCTTTTTCTTATTATTTGTCTTTTTGATATGCAAATGTCAGTCTGTCTTCCACAGTTTTTGGAAGATATCTATAGCCTTTGATCTAGTATGGACTGGATAGAAAAAAACTTTTCTTTCTTGTGCGTGTAAGGGGAATGTCATTTTCAGTAATGAGGCTAGAATCTATTACGCAAGTTTCTTGTTGTAAATCCTGTAAGTCTATGATAGTACAGTTATCGCTAAACTCAATGTTACCCTGTGCAATGTTGTCACCATGTACACTACCTGTGGCTTCATAGTCATGTTGTCTCTGCCTGTCACTTTGCTCAGAAAAATGTTTCTGGAGAGTTAATTTACGAACAAATCTGTTCGTGTCTAAGATTGTTTCAAAAAGATTAAAATGACAGGCAGGCACAAAATTAAGCCCTTTGGATAAAACATTAATTTCAGTCTCAGATAATGTTTCGTTAGACAAATTAATTACATCACATTTCAAGCATATTTTTTCTGAGTCATTTGTGACCGTGTTGCATAAGTCTTTGGGAGCCCTCCCCTCTGTCTTATTTCGTTGGTTTGTTTTGATTTTGTTTTTCTTAGATGTTGCTCGCCTTCCTCTGTGGTTTTTTTTTCTTTTTTCTTGTATTGTGAAAGTCTGTCCCTCCCCGTTTTTTGACTGTGTGTCTGGTATTCCAGCTGTAGCTGAGTCTTCATAAGATTGTAATACAGAGGGAATATCAGGTTCTTCACTCACTTCCCCTTCAGAGGAATCTAATTCCTATTCCGTGTCTGAAAATGACACAGATTTGCCCTTTTTATTCGATTTTAATTTTTTGTTATTTTTATTGTGATGTCTGTAATTCCTCTGTCTCAAATAGTCATCTTGATTCCACTTATAGACTTGATTAGATTCATAGTCCTTCTTGTCCCTAAGCATCTTCTTAGACTTATACTCCCACAGCTCTTGTTTAAAAGTGAGCATACTTTGTTCAAATTTTTTATCATACTTGCTAAAATCCTTATTACTCTGAAATTCTTTCAGTTTTTGCTGTATGTCTTTCATTTCTTGTAAAGTTTTACTCCGCTGTTCTTTTTTATAAGAAATCAGGAGGTCTATAAGAGCAAACGAGCAAGCATCTAGAATAGCATTCCATTTGGTCATGAATTCTACATTATTGACTACAAATGAGGGGGATTTTCTTACCCTTAGACCCCTAGGAATGCGCTTCTCATGCTTGTATATAAGAAATTATTTAATATCCAAGTCCAACTTAATATCTTTTTTTCTTAAAGTGTCAATTTAAAAAAAAAAGACTGTCCAATGTATATACTATGGTATCATATAGGTCTGTTGGTTCCTCTCTGAAGTCACTCAAGACATATGATTCCTCCATGTTGAGTCAATATGGTAATAGTAATAACAGTATTAACAGTCCGTTCATGTATGGCTTTAAATGTATATGACTTTAAATGACCGGAGGCAGTCGTATTGGTACAGAAGTAAATAACCCACCTTGTCTTCAGCTGCTCCCAAATGTAGGGGAAAATGAAGGTAAATAACTCGTATGGTAAGACAGACCGTATTTGTCACGGTCCACAAAATGTCACGTGTAGTGAAATTTAAACACTGTGTCATATACAGATGGCAACTCTTTCCGGCTCACAACATGTAGGAAACACAGTAAATATACAAAGAATCATGAGCCACTAGAGCGCGGCATCCGTCTTACCAAGTCCCCGGTATGTGCAATGCAAATGCTGCAGCGCAATGGAGAGTGGGCGGGACAGGCGTTTTTATATATATACACACATGTAATAAAATAAACCTACTTTTTTGCAGAAACGAAGCTTCTAAATTCCTTTAAATTTACTTTTTAAGTCGTATAAACCAAGCGGCAAGGACCGCCCATAAAAATAGGCAGAGTTTATGAAAAATTAATTCCTGTTCCCCATCCAATAGGAAAGCATCTGCGCCCATTTCATTTAAATATTCACAGTAGTATAATTATGGCAACATCTCCTGCACATTGGTTATTAAAGGGAATCGCATGCGCAGTATTAGCAAACACGCTCAGCTGCCATTTTTGCGTATGCCATTCTAGGCTTTGTTGTACTATATATAAAAATAACTATTTAATGTGCTCGTTGGTCTAGGGGTACTTTGCATACTTACCTTGATCGATATTGGTATTTCTTCTGCTGCTGTCGCTCCTTCCTCTGCACCTTCCGCTCGCCGTGAAACTTCAGCGCTATGGTGCGCCAATCCTTCTGGCGTCGACATCATGATCCACATGTTCGCCCTGCTTGGATCATGATTCGTTGTGAGGGAGATGACAGAGGGGCCGAATCTGCGCATGAATTAGTGTGTACACAGTTTTGAGGCGCATGCAGGCCGCCATGATGTTTCTACCTAGGTGGAACATTATTATAGGGCTCACAAAACGAGTCTAATAATGGGTTTGGCTTAATAATAATTTTACAGGACAAATTATAAAAAAATTAAAGAAAATGTTTAAAAGGGTACAAATCACAAATATCCTTAACATTTATAGTAGTTATTAAAAAGTTAAAAAAAATTGAGTTTACTATCCCTTTAATTGATGATATGCACATTAAAAAGTTAAAGGGATATCAAACCCAAATTTTTTCTTTCATTTAGCCACCAATCAGCAAGTGCTACCCAGGGTCTGAACCAAAAATGGGCCGGCTTCTAAGCTTACATTCCTGCTATTTCAAATAAAGATGCAAAGAGAACGAAAAAAAAATTGATAATAGGAGTAAATTAGAAAATTGCTTAAAATTGCATGCTCTATCTGAATCATGAAAAAAATTTGTGGGTTTCATATCCTTTTAAAGGGATATTATAATGCAAAAATTGCATGCACTAATTCATTAGAACATGTCATTTTAGTACTAGTGACCCTGCAATGCTATGGGGCCGATTTATCAATGTCTAGCAGACATGATATGCTATAGAGCAGTGACGTGCGGTGAGGTCAGAGGCTGGTGAGGCACTAGCTATGATACGTCCGGGTAGCACATATATGAACCCAATAGAGGTAGCTTAAATTTACGATTAATTTAGCATGTTGCATAAAGATAATTAGCATTCTTTACAACAGTGTTTCTCAAACACGGTCCCCAAGTAGCCTCAACAGGCCAGGTTTTCATTATAGCTGAACTAGAGCAGAGCACAGGTGAAATAATCAGTTGATCAGTAACCATGGTTACTAAGCTGCTCTCACCTATCAGCTAATTATTTCACATGTGCTTTAGTTCAGCTATAATGAAAACAAGGCCTGTTGGGGTACTGGAGGACTGTGGTTGAAAAACACTGCTTTACATCACATGCCTACAGGTAAGAAACTAAATCAATTCTTGTTATATAGGCAAATGCAGAAATTAAAAAATATAGTGCAAGGTCTTACCTTCCCAGAGGCAGAACTTTTTTCACTTTCTGTGTTATAAATGCTTTTGTGTAGCTCTATCTCATTGGTTTTCAAACCTGCCCTCAGGCCTCCCCAAAAGACCAGGTTTTCAGGATTACCTTTGGGTGAGAACAGGTAAAATAACCAGGTTTACTAATCAGCTGATTATTTCACCTGTGCTTCAGTTCAGATATCCTTAAAATGTAGCCTGAGGACACATTTAAAAGATGTAGGGACCTACTAATAAACCATTTACTTAATTATTCACTGTTATATATAAAACATCACTATAATGCTATACTGAGAAGAATGATCAAAGTAGTTTGGGGAGGACAGGCAGACATCTGTTCATATACAAAAAAAATTGCCTCATCACAAAAAAATAGTTCATCACTTTCACTCACAGTCAGTTGCCGGACAGTCAACTGGACACTCCTCGTCCTCGCGGCTCGCTCCTCTGATGATCTGACTGATACTGTGTGACAGTGAGAACGTGGCTCCTCTCGTCTACGCAGCAGCTCCGTCCTGCTGTACTGCTGTCTTCCCGTGCCAATGCGACAACGTCACTCAGCCGAGTCAGCCAAGACCAGCAGGCAGTGGCACGCCTCCCTGCGCTGAAGCTGCTGAGCTGATTGGCTGTAGATTTAGCTCCATCATAGAGGCGGTTTTGAGAACCACCTCTATTGGAGCGTGTATGGTGCCCAGTGAGCCACCACTGGGTGGCGCTAGCTCATAGTGAGCTAAAAACAAGATTTCAGCATCCAGGTTTGCGCAATCAATGGAGGGCAGCGGAACGGCTAACTGCCTTCTTATTGCGCAACATGGATGCTGAATTTTTTTGGATTATAAATATACTGTCATGGTGAGCAGACATAATATAAATAGTTACAAACATTCCCTTTCATGATGAAAAGCTAATACATTTTGTAACTATTTACATTATGTCTGCTTTATTGAAATATGTTCACTCCTTTAATCAAATAAATCAGT